>VXAC01005210.1:494190-533706 GCA_013399225.1 Rhipidura dahli | reverse complement strand
CCCGGCTCGCCGGCGCTCGTGGGGCACCTGAGCGGCAGGTGCCGGAGGGACTGCGGGTCGTGTGGCATCGCTGCAGGGACACAGCCATGGCATGGTTGGGGTTGGTAGGAGCCTTAAAGGTCACCTCGTTCTATCTTGCCACCTTGGGCAGGGATGCCAGCCACCAACCACACCAGGTTGCTCAAAGCCGCATCCAGCCTGGCCTTAAACACCTCCAGAAATGGGGCATCCACAGCTTCTCTGGGCAGCCTGTGCCATTGCTGTGCCCTCATTCACAGAGGGGCTCAGTGAATGGCAGCAGAGCCTCTGACACCTCTCTGAGCCGGGTGCAGCCATCCCTGACCTGGGAAGGTGCAACATGCAAGCTCGATGCCATGGGACTGGAGATGCTGCTTCTGCTAGGCACTGGAACCAGACCCAACACCAGCCCAAGGGAGGTCCAACACCAGCCCCTTCTTCCACCCAAGTCTCAACACCAGCCTCTTCTCCAACCCGAGTCCCAACACAGCCTCTCCAGCCACCCAAGTGAGCCTCAGCACCAGTCTCTCTCACACTTCACCAGGCTTCAGGGAGCAGGTTGGCATCCACCTCCATATACGCTTCTTGTCCACTTGTAGGGCAGTACCCAAATGCGACTGGGAGGATTGAGTTAATCTTGAGCATTTGACCATGGAATAAGAGCCTGAAATGGGTGCTGTGAAAGGACATGCCATTTTATGAGTTCTTTTCAGTTGTAGGTAACTAGAAAGTTCTGAAGAACAGTAAGTGCAGTGAGTGATGACCACTTTTTCTCCCATTGTGAGGAACATTGAATATCATGGTAAAGCTTTCTCAAGAGAGCCCCAGTGCCTGCAGATGTCAGTGGAGCTGCAAACACCAGCAGCTTCACACTGGCTCTCTGGCTCCAGCTGACACAGGCTGCCGAGGAAAGACTATAGGAAGATTATATATATTCATCGTGATGTTTCCCCAAGCTCATATTCTGGCTGGAAGGACAGCTTTGCATTTGTACACTGTGCATTTGGGTTTGAGTATCATTTCTCAGTCACCTCCAAGTTTTCTTGGCATCTTCAGTGTTGCACCTTGGAATTTGGCTCAGGATGTAATCTTAATAAAGTCTGATGGCATGGATACCGCAGGTCTGGCGCACCACTTGCTGGGGGTGGTCCTTTAGCCACATCACTTCCTGGGCTTACTCCTGGTTTATACCTTTGCTGCAAGGCTGAGGAGCCAGGGAGGGCAAAGTGAACTACAGCAGGGCTGTGAGGAGGGAAGGAAAACAGCATTTCTTCCTTTTCCTCCTCTTTCTGCAGAGAAGTAGGACTTTGTTATTATTTAATTAATAGTATTATTGCCTTCTTTAATCAACATTTGACTTCTTCTTTGGCAGATACGTCGTGCCCCAGGGTGATTTCAGGGTATCATTATCTTCAAAGTCTTCGAAGCTGGCTGAGCTGCAGCATCTGTATTTTTTTGGAGTGCTCTTGGTCTCTCCTTGGAGCAGAACACCACACCCTTGCAGCATGCCATGTCCTTCAGGCACCAGGCAGGAGGATGAAGGGAGCAGCTGCCACTTCCACAGGACTTTGAAGGCTTTTATATTGAATGCTGCCATGAAGTAATAGAAATCCTTTATAAATAAAAATGGACTTCTACCCTATTTGCCAGCTCATCCTGTCATTGAGTGATGTTTTATTATTGATTTTACTGACCTATAGCTTAAGTTTCTGTAAATATTATTCTCTTCTTTCTGAACTACATCTATTTACTGGAGAGGCTGTTCTATGAACTGATCTGTAGAGCATCTCTATAGTGCTTGAAGGACGTAGGATAATTTACTTCTTTATACAAGCCTGCCATCTAGGCAAATCTTTGTTATAAGTTACTATAAAAAGGTTAGTGTTTGCTTTAGTCTCTCTTTAAGCACAGTTTTACCATTCATTTATCTGTGTGTATTTATTTGAGCAGTCAATTACTACTTTAGCATTTATAGGAAAGAAAAATAGTTTCTGTTCCCTCCACGTGTCTTCTGACCTGACTGAAGATGCAGTTTGGGCCAATACCCTGGACCTGGCTGAATGCTGCATTGCAGCCTCTTTATTTTATTCCAGCAATCTAAAAGGAGTAAAAGAGATAATAAGTGGAGTTTTTCCTTCTCTTGCCTCCTCACCCCTCACCCCTCAAAAAACAGTGTGTGGGCAGCATATCCTGATGCTACACTGTTATCTTCACATCCCAGTCAGGGCATGTGTCCATGGGGAAGACAAGCTGTTGCACTGCTGTATTTTGAGTTTTGCATTTTTTTTCCTATTGAAAGAAGCCCTTTTGGCAGGCAGTGTAGCCCTTGGGCTGCTCAACCCCCCAGGCTAACCAAACACACAACTGTCTTTGGAAATACAATATCATGAACGTGACATAAAACCACTTCTTCCTGCTGGGAGGTGGAAAGGCCGGGGAAAGACCTCACAAAGTTGGGTGTAGCAGCAGCACAATGTGGCTCACACTAAATTTGGGGCACGTGTTTATCATGCAAATCCCCCTGCATTCATCTAGAACATTGTCACATTCAGCTACAGGGGACGTGCTCACAGCTGTGTTAACCTGCATGACCCAGGAGGCAGGAGGTTCACTGCTCTGTACACTGTGCAGATGCAGAGTAATGACCAGTCCCTGTCCCAGAGCACTCATATTCCCAGCAAACAAGGAGACTGAAGGCAAGGTAAAAGAATAACAGGTCACAGAGCAATCTGTATCCAGAGCCGTTGAATCAAGTCAGCTGCTCCACTGAAATACTTTCTGTCTGACACCTTGAACCCACAGCTATCACAGCTTGGAGCAGAACCACTTTAGATCCCTGCTTCAAAACAAAGATCCCACCATCCCCAAAGGAGCTGAACTAAATCAAGCTCTTGCTGGCAGGCTCTGATGTGAAGGAGATTTTTGACTGAGTTCCCAAACAAGAGCTGCATCTTGCTGCAGAGGAGGCTTCTGTTCCAGGCTGATCACAGCCCGATCCAGATGTCCTGTGTGGCTTCCCCTCTGAAGGGCAGTTTTCCCTGTCTAAGAGCTAAGGGGAAGAAATGATTCTGGTTATTAGATACCAACATGGTGGATAGCTTATCAATAAAGCTGTGATGTACTGCTTAGTGAACGTGGCCCGATTAACTCTTTGCAGGCTAGCTGAAATCCAGCTGCCTGCCCACACATCCATGGGCACATGTGCAGCTCACGAATTCCAGACTACTTTGCATCCAAGGGCTGTAGAAGTACTAGTCAGGCACTTTTCCCCGAGATTATTTCATTTGTTCTTTGTTAACTCACTTTGAGATGCACCAGGAGAGGTTCACAAGTAGGTCATGAAGGGTTTCTTAACCACTTCTTCATTCGAATGGATTCTGCTCCTCAGTGATTACTTCCTTTCCCAGAAAGCCAGAATTGGACCCATGCCAGTTCTTTGGGCCCTGCTGCAGGGAGATGTGTGCCTGCAGTGTTCTCACTTCAGGTCAGGATTTCTGCCTGGATTTTTACAGTAACCAGGAAAGATCTGTGGTCTTTTGCAAGAGAATGCTGCAGGTGTGGACCTGTGTACTTCACAGAGCTAATGGTGCTGTTGGCTGCCAACAGAAAGGGCAGGATTGAGCCCTTTCCTATGGAGCCTGAGACCAAAGCTTTTCATCACTGGTTCTGGGTATCAGCATGAGCTGGATCAGCATAACATGCAAATAATCCCCCTTCTGGATATACACCTTTTAAGTGTCATTTTGAAAATATTTCCCTTGATTGTGTTTTTCGTTTGTTCGTTTGTTTCTTGCTGACTGATGATTTTTAAATGACTAAAAATAACTTATTTTTAATTGGATGTCTATCTCAATTTTTGTTAGTTTGGTGTAGCAACCTTGCTGAACTGAGCTTGGATCAACAAAAGCACTCTGGCCCTCCTCTCTATCTAAGCACTAATCCTTCACTCTGCCCAGTACCTCAGTTGCCAACATTCCCGTCTTCTGTACAGCCAGGAACAGGCCCCAACCCTGCCCAGTCAACTGGAAAACAATAAGACCATTCATGTGCATGGTTATTCCCTGGCATAAATGTTTGCAGAGATACAGTCTGACTGGGACAGGCTTCTGTCGTTTGGATGGTTCTACAAGATGGCTTTTACAATACCCGTGTTTTTAACCTGTTTATTAACCAGCTGTAGGGACAGATTCTTAGCTGGAGCGTGGCAGCATTGCTCAAAACAGCTATAGTTTGGCAACTTTGTTTTAGATGAGCTGGAGAATTTTTCTTGGTTTTTTTTTTCCCACAATATAGTCCTACATACCAACATGAAATTTAATTTTACTACTGTGAAATTTACTAAAATGAAACCCTATTTGTGTTAACACTTCTTTTCAGAATGTGCTGTGTGGCCTTCTCTCGTCATTCCTCTTTTATTCCCCTGCTAACCCACAAAAAATACTTTATTTTTATTATAGAGAGGAATTTGTACAACTATTTTTAATTTATGACTCTCATAACTTGTCGCAGGGGAGCAGGAAGAATTATCAGTGCAATAAAAGAATGGAGCTGGTTTAGTGTGAACATTGTCAGAATGTCTCATCTAGGATCTGTGTGGTATAAAACTTCGCTGAAAGAATTAAAACATACGCTTAAGTGATCTTGTTTTGGGGGGGTTTAATTAGGAAAAGCTCGGCAATGATGATGTCGTGCTGTCTGATGAGATTAGGTCAGATTATACATAGTTGTATGGTGTGGCATCTTAAATGGGAATCACCTTATGGCAAGTCGGAGCCATTTCAATATCACATTTAAAGAAATAGCTTCTCAGGGAAAGTTGATTGGTTTCATAAGAGAAGCAGCAGGGTTTTGAGGCCTCCTGTGTGGGAGAATGGGAACAACAGGCAGCTTGAGATCGTCTCTATTTCAGGTTTTTTTTTTCCTCTTATTCGTTCAATTAATTTTCATGTATGTGCCTATTTCTTATGAGAAAGGTTGCAAGCCTGCTTAAACAGAAAAATGATTTCACATGGCCTGGAGAACCCAACACAACACACACGGCCAGAGGGCTGTACTTTGCCCTCCCAACCATGAAAAGATTCTTTCTCCTCTTCCTCTGTGGTTGTTATTATAATGCTTAGGCAGGAATATTTGGTTGAATGCCAGAAATGCAGGATTTCCTTAAGCAGTTTTGCTGCAGTGACCACATAATTTTCTTTTCCTTCCTCTTCCCTAGTAGTCCACTCATGTACTTGCACATTTTCAGATCCTGCCCAAGGTTTATTTTGCAAATACATTCATTGCAGATTCTGTTCCATGCAGGTGATCCTCTGCTACCCTTTCCCAAGAGTCTACTTAGTCAGAAGATTCTTTATAGAACTTCTCCCATTAGTTCATTTTTAGGAAAATCCTCTTCATATTTAGTTTGGTGGGGCCTTTTGATTAAAATTCATGAGGATTACAATAATCCTAGTTCAAAATGAAACATCAGTTTACACTAAAGAAAACCAAGTTTGTCATTCAACAGGATCTCACTGATTTCTGAACTATACAAGGTTGCTCCTTGCCTAAGAGACTTATTAAGATGAGACTTAGAGACTCGGCAATGGCTGAATGAGAACTTGTGGAAAAGAAGTCATTCCTGTATGTTATGAGCAAATTCATGCATTTTACTGGAAATCCAAGACTGATAAACTTTCTTTGCTGATGTTATAAAGAACATTTTAGGTAGCAGTACAGTTGTGTCTCTAAAGCAAGCATTATTATTGCTCTGCTGACTGACACCAGATCATGCCACTCTGGTTTAATGAAAATGTCAGTTCTGCTTGAAACTATCTTCTTGGTTTCCTGCATTATCATTTTTGCCTGCAATATGAAAAGCTTTGATGAAATATTTAACAGGTACATGTAAAGAAAAAATACATAGTTCCCTTTAAATAGAAGAATATGTCTCCAGTAATATCCAGTGTAGTGGCAAAGGTCTTACAGGAAGAGAAGGTTCATAATTTGCTGCTCTGCAGGGAATAATTTATTGAATCACTTGGAGATTCACATATTTTCTGCCCTGTGAAGTTAAAACCATACTCCACTGTGTTGATCTTTAGTGATGCTCTTTCTTCACTTGAGAATGGTGGAAAAATGCTATGAATGTGGAAGAAAAGGTCAGCAGTGTCAGAAGGAGCCAGCCTGCTTTGATGGGGTCAACTGTAGGGGCAGCTTTAGTAATTTATAGCATACAAGCCATCAGTTGGAGATTTATATGCTTGTCAGGCATTTTATTAGAGCTCATCAGAGAAATATTTATTTCTTTGGGGAAAACAGTTGTATTACCACCACCATTGGAGAATAAAAGCCACAAGCAGGAGACCAACAGAGCAGTATTTTCAAGATGTAAGTAGTGGCTTCATCACATGCTGATTCTTAAAAGCTTCAGGATATTTTAAAATAATCTTCTTTAGTCGTCAGGTGCATGAACTGCCACGTGTTCCACATTCATTAAACCATCTTAAAACCCTGCAAAAAATGCACATTTTCTGACTGAACACACATGGCTCAGGGCTGTCCTTCTCACCACAGAGTTTCTAAGTAGAAGCTCCATTCATTTCAGGTAAACAGAGCAATCATGAGTGAAACAAGTGCTCAGGTAAACTGGGCACAGATCTCTGTATCATTGCAACACTCCTGGAAAGACTCAGGTTCCAGGGTATTTCCATGCTGCTGAAATTAATTCCCAAAAATGCATTATGGGAGGGTAAGGTACTTGATTGAGGAAGGCCAAGTGACATCTGAAAAAAAACAGAGGTACCACAGTCTTGGTTATCTGCCAAACATGAAGCAACTGTTCACTTCCTACACACACAGGCTGCTTTGTTTAAGTTGTCCAGAGGAGACTCAGAATGCCTCTCACCTCTACTAAGTTTCACTGTCTTGCACAATTTTTTTCAAGATTAATAAAATTCTGGGCTCTTTCAACACCTATACCTATGGGATGGATGCCTGCTGGCAGATAATGGCACCATAGAACTGCTTTTGTTGATGATCAGCTTCAATGTTTGGGGTTGAACAGCAGTTTTTGCAGGAAAAGCTTTGGAGCAGAAACAACTCTGAGCTGATCACATCTGGCCATTGCAGGCAGAAGGATTGTGTTGTAGCTTTCAGGCCAGGTCTAACATCAGAGGGTACTGGAGCTCTCAGAGGAGTGTCCAGTCACCAGCCTCTCCTTTTCCTGTGGCAGAGCAGATTTGTGCAGTTTCTCCTTTTTTCAAAGATTCATTCTCCTCCCTGGCAGCAGTTCCAGAGAAAATGAGGTAGATAACACCAGCAAACAGCATCTCTAGGGAAAAAAAACTGTGACTGCCACACCAGTGGAGTGCTGGTCACACCTGCCCACAGGCTGGGTATTTAGGGATGAGAACAGATTATATTACTAAATCTCACTAAGGGATTTTAGCCATCACTTTTTGTCCTGGGACATGCAGAATAGGCTCTGCATCACATCAGTGGGCACAACACAGCACATCCCCAGCTCAGTCATGCCTACCCTCATCTTGCCTTTGCCACTATCTGCTACAGGTCAAATTTCTTCTCTTGGGATCTTGAAGAAACATCCTAGAGCTTTCCACCACCTCACTATGAGTTAACTTCGAATGCAGAAACATTTATTAGTGCTGTATTTTATCTTAATTTCTCATTTGTTCCCAGGGGTTATTTTCCCCACTCCACAAGAGACATTTCTCAGTACCTGGGCCTGCATATGCATCAGCTCAAACACATGGTGGAGAACAGAGGAGCCAGCACAGCAGAGAGGGGCCATGAAGAGATTCTCCAAGTGCTGTGGTTGAGACTGGATGGTCAGCAAAACTCTAAGCAAAAGAAAATGCAAGGAGAGTAAGAAAAATCCTGAGGACAGAACACATAGGTCTTGTATGCGACAGAGACAGCAACAACAGGTGGGATATAAGAATTGTCCTACTTTGCAGCTTTGCCTCTGCTCTTTGGTTCCCAAGTAGACTGCAACCATTTTGAATCAGGGACTGTCTTAAATGCTTTTTTTGTACTATGCATTGAGCTTGTCAGCACCCCTCCAATACAAATAATCATTCAACAGTAGCTGATGTATACCTGGCAAGGCTGTAAATCACATCCCTTTAAGACCCAAGGTAAACCAGAGATAATGTCTTACAGGGATTTATCTGAGAAGAAAATAAAGTGAGGAGGGGAGAGAATTGATGAAAATAGTTAAGGTTTGATGACATGGTCTATAATTTCTTTCTTTGTTGGACTGGTAAAGCTGAGCAGAAAAATGAACACATTTATACAATGAACAAATTTATAACAAGTTGTCTTATTAGCTCAAGGAGAAGATAAAAAGGAAATCCTCCAGTGTGTAGTTGGACTGGTCCTGTGATCTGTTGTTGAGCCATAAGCTGATTGCTGGGGACACGTCTGGACAAGGAGAGGAGCTGAGGTTAACACACTCTATGGAGAGCTCGCTGTGCCCTCTCACAGTGAGCTCAGCAAACCCTATGCAAATGTCTTTTGCAAGTCTTTCAAGGGAGGAAAATAAGCAACACAATACTGTACTGGTGGCACAGAAGGACTTTTGAAACTTCCAGTTAATACTTGAGAGCATTTTGAACTCTGCCGAGAGTGTTGGCCAATAATTTGCCAGGTTCTTTGTTCCACCCTGCAGGATAAAAGATCATGCAGAGGTATGGCTTAGACTTCCTTGCCCCTACAGATCTGCCTTTGCAAACAGAAATGGGCACAACACCTTTCAAAGAGATGGCATTTCCTGCTTTAAGTAAAAAAACAACCCTCCAAACCAACCAGCCATCCAAAAAACAAAAACCCCCAAAATACCCAAACCCCAACCAACCCCCCCAAACATTTTATATTCCTTACAGAAAAGGGGGATGGAGCTGGAGGACCAGAGGGACTGTACCAGTCCTGGTGGCCACTGAGCCCTTTGCACAGGGAATAGCAGGAGAGGTTTTGTGCTGGTGGGGAGCGCTCACAGCAGCAGGGAGCTTGAGCCCAGGAGTGCCCTGGAAGAGAGAAGTTACCTGATGTAACATAAGCCACGTGAAGGTGTTTCAGTCCCTTCACAGCCCTAGTCACAGGTCAGGCCACAGACCGTGGGTGTCAGCAGTGGCAGTGACAATGTCACTGACCATCGGGCACTTCTTATGGTGCACTTTTGTAGCTCTGTGCCATTTCCGTGCTGTGCTATCACAACTAAGCAATTTTCTTCCCTCTCTGAGCTACCGCTGGTTAATTTTTTAACATTAGTAACACTTAGAGAGGATGGTGCATAGAAACCAGCTTTTAAAAACAGTTTATAAAAGATGCCTGCTGTTGGAAAATAAATTTAAGAATGCCATTGGCTTAAGAAAAGTAATGTGCTGCCTTTCAGACTAATTTAAAACTTGAATTGTAGCCATTTTTAGCTTTAACAGAATCAATAAGGATGATTGGTATGCTGTGTCAGTCATTGCCCATTTTAATCTTTTACGTAATTTTGGCAGCCAATAGCATCTGGGAGGCTGAGTTCACCCCTGAAGATCCTCTAGGATTTCAGTGGGATTTTCATATTGCTGCAGTCTTGAACAATCAAGTCCTAAATCAGTCACAAGTGCATTAAATAGAACAGGGCAATAAGCTGGCATTTGGCTCTAGTTTACATTTAAGATGATGCTCACTTCAAAAACACTTGAATCACGTGGTGGAAATGGTAAAATTGTTGATGATGATGTGAAGAGGACAGAGGTGTTCAATAAATATTTTTGTTCTGAATTTGGAAACAAGAAGAATCATGCACAAATGTCATGAGGACAATGCACTTTCCATCCCATTAGTAACCAAGGAAGCTATTAAACAGCATTACTAGAGATAAACATTATTATCTTAACAGGTCCAGACAACTGTCATCTTCACAACTGACATGCATTGGCTCAAGGGATCTTTGACCCACTCCCACTTCATCTTGGAGGAATGCTGCATTTTGGGTAAAACATTAAAAAATCACTAGGGCAATGTAAGTAATTCCAAGCCATCCAGCCACCCACTCTGGGCAAAGTAATGAAATATTAGTATAGAAGTCAGCAATAAAGAATGTCAGTGGAAATAATAGGGGTCAACACAATTTACAGGGGAAAAAGTCTTTAGAAAGAAAGTTGATTTTCTCTTTTCCCTAAATTATTGGCCTGGTTGATAACAGCTTCTAAATAGATACAAGATAGTTGCCTTTTGTAGACTGTTTTATTGTTTGCAATACTCCCATAAATTATCACAGTAAGTAATAGCATTAAGGTAAGTGAATTAAGAACTGACAAATTAGCAAGTCTTGAGTGAAATACAGACCTCAGTAAAGACTTGGTGAGCCAGCATCACTCCTGCTTCTTCTTTGGTGTGTGGTTTGTGTAAAACTGACTCCTGTTAAAAAGATGGGAATGTCTTGGTTTGCAGGAGTGCCAGCTGAAGCTGGTTTTGTACCACCGCCTTCTCTGCTACTGGCTATGAAAAAATTATCATTGTGTAACTGGGCTGCAGCTGGTCCCTCTGGCTTTAGGAAATCCAGAGTGGTGCAGGACAGGAGCTCAGCCCTGGGGCCTCTGGGCTGGGGCAGAAGGGACAAGAGCTGGTTGGACAGAGGAGCAAGCTGATCTGAACTGCCCTACTTTTGTGCCCATGCAGAGCCCCCAGGTAGCACTCCAACCCTCTTGGCTCAGGAAATCATTTGCTGGCTGGATTTGGGTTATGTCCTGCCATGCATTGCTCCTGGAAACCCCCCTGTGCCACCACCCATCTTCATGGACCCACTGGAGTGCAAGAAGCTCAGCACTTGGGATTCTGGTTTTCAGTCACCAAAGCAGTCATGCTGGGAGTATTTAGCACAGCTGAGTGTTTCATCTGTACTCTGAATGCTTTTCTTAGACAGAGTAAAATTAAAAAGCTGAGAAGTAAACCTGAAGATGCTGACATCCTTACACGGCACAGTTTAACATCCCTGAGAAATACACTCCAAATTCCTCTTCTGAGGAGGAAGAAGGGCAGGAAATCCTTTGAACATCCTCATCTAGTAGGAACAGATCCCTCAAAATCTCTTTACGTTAGCAGAGGTTGTGACCGCGTCCATTTATTCAGCTCTGTGTAATTATTGCTCTTGCCTTTTGGTAATTATTTTACTATCCATGAAGAATTATAAAGCCATTAACCTGGGAGAGAAAAAAGACAAAAGCCTGGGCATGTGAGAAAGACTTTGAACACCAAATTCATTCACCAGTTAGAAACAAAAGCACGTGTTCAGAAATTTAATTAACAAAAAGTCTGTCTCAAGGCAACTTCTGCTTACTACTAATGGATATCATGAAAATTCATAAACTCACTGCTCCCAATGGGAGGGTTTGCTGACTGGAGACTGCTGTGTGGGACCACATCTCTCTGTTTCTTTGCAATGAGAAGGTGGGGGATGGTCAGAAAAGCCCCTCATTCGTGTGAAGGGGTAGATTCCTGCTGACTTCAGCAAGGTAAGCTTTCACATACTGTGCCCTTGTCTGTCAGGGACACACATCACTCTGTGCTCAGGGAAAGGTTTAAACTGCAGCCTTTGCTATTTGTAGAGAAACTTAAAGTTCTTCACCCAGAATTAGCACTGCCAACTGCATTTCAGGCAGCACTTTTGCTTTGCTCTTGATGTGAAGCAGGAAGGTCCAGACTACAAAAGCCTGGGGACCTGTTCCCACTGAGGGCAGCCATGCACAGGCAGAGCCTGAGTGTGATGAGACCCAGGACCTCACAGGTTCTCTGGGAAGTGATGGCTTTCCTATTAATGGCTGTATCCTGTGCCTCCCTGGCCACAGTCAAAGTGAATTCCTGGAGGAAAATGCAAAAATACCTACTTGCCCTGGGTATGGCCTGGCTGCCAGAGCCTTCCTGAGGTGTGTGTGGTTTCCCTTTTCTAAACAGCCTTTTATGAATCTGCCCAGCCTCTCCTTAAACTCACAATCACTTTTATCATTTGCAATATAAATTGCACCAAAGAGATATAAAGCACGTGATCATGTTCTGCCTTCCTTTACCAGGGCACAGACGGCTCCCTGATACAGAGGAGGCAGAGGAGGTTTAGGACATCTGTATTTGGAAGGGCTGAGTGCATTTGGAAGCTGTTATAGATCAGCTTGCTCAGAGTTTTTCTTCAGGCCTCTATGCAATTACTGTGATTTCTTGGCACTGAGCTTTAGTGATTCACCTGAGTTGAGTCAGGCACAGGGTGATGTGGCTCTGGAGGGCTTTCCACCACAACTGGTGTGCCCAGCAAGTCCAGCTGAATGCAAAGGATCTTGCAACTGCTAAGCCTTCTACTGTAGGGGGGAGACTTATAAGAGATTAAGCAATTGCCAGCACTAATCAGAACTGTAGACTTTACAAATCAATCTTGGCTCTCTTGCTGGAGAAAAGCATCTTCTGAACTTGAAGGGAGACAGCATAACTAGAAGGCTGGGTTTGGGGGACAGAACTGGATGCTGGGAAGGTAGGATGGATTTCCATAAAAATGACAGAAGCCAAGAGCCAAATGACAACACAGAAGTGACTCCAGAGCCCATTTTCCTGCAGCAGGCATGGGACAAATAGTATAGGCTGGGTGAATGAGTGAAAACCTGGCTAGAAAGACAGAAGAGAAGGCAGAGAGATACCAAGAAGGCACCGGGGCAGCATCACTCAGTATCTAGAGAGGAACCTGACAGTCAGTGCTGCAGGTGGCTTTGCCAGTTAAAACAGAAGGTGGAAGAATACGCAGCATTCCTCAGCACCCAATCCAGTGCTCATTCCAGTCAGGAGCTAGGCTGCTGCTCTCTTCAGCAGTGCATGATGGAACAGGGAAAGGGGTTGCAAGATTTTGCATAAGGTTGGATGAATAATTTTGGCAACACCTCCCCTCACCACTGCTATGCAGCAGCTCTACAGTCTAGATCAAGTAATTTTAAGAGGGTTTTTATTGACCAAATGACACATCATTTGGCCCCACCTGTGTCTATTCATGCTATCTGTTGCAATTCTTCTCCTGACCATACCATCCCTCTGAGGCCACTGCCAGCATAAACTGAATGTTGCTGGTGTTCTCTCGAGGTGGGATTGCTGTAGGTTACTCAGAGGACACAGGAGCAAGGCAGGGCAGGAAGTGAGCAATCAGCCCAGCAAGTCCATGGGCAAATGTCCACACACACATTCCCAGTGCACAGAACCACCCCAGCTGCAGAAAGGAGGGCATCAGTCAACAAAACTTGTTAACCTGCAATTCAGCACCTTGAACAGGCAAAATCCAGAGTGGCCTTGGTGGCATTAGCATTTCTGGTTTGAATTTCAAGATCTTGCTTGTTTATCTTGTGTTTAGCTTTATGATCTGATTAAATTGCAAGTCAGCAAAAGAAGTAAGCTCAAAATTTTTGGGTATGCCCAGAAGCTCTCTTAAAGGAGTTAGAATAGAATAGGATAGTTCCAGCTGGAAGGGATCTGCAATGCTCATCTAATCAGGTGTCAGTATTTACCTATGAAAAGCTGTGCATGTTCTCCCTAAAGCCACCTGCCTTGTCTAGAGGATAAGCCCAGTACCTCACACAGAGGACCAGTCTGAGCAGAACATCCCAGCTGAAGTCTCACCAGCCTCTGTACTATGGCCTCTAGCTGTACTATGGCCATAGTCATATTCTCTCTGCTGGAAATCTATCTCCCTCCGCCCCTTACGTCCCAGGAGTGGACACACCCCTGTCAAGGCCATGGCAGCTGGTGGATCTGAGTCCTCCTGCTCTCAGTGGAAGCAATGATGTGTTCTCCTTCCCAATCATTCCTGAGTCTTGACCACCAGTTTCATGGCAGAAACTCTCTTGTTACTCCATGAGCTCATGCTCACAGCAACTGAATTTCCTCCCTTTCTCCTGCTTTTTCCACCTGTGCCCTACTGGACATCTACATCTCCTCTCTACTGGTAATGATTTTCCAGTCTCCTTGTGCAACATCTCCAGCAGCTTCCCCCAAGGGCTTCCCTGCTACTCACATTGCCCTGGCCAGTTCCTTACTCCACCACAACATTTCTACCACTTCCCATCTGAGTGCATCATTTCCCAAATGGCACTTTATCAATTGCTCTGAGAGACCAGGCAAGTAGTGCGTGGATGCAGTAGATCTTATCTGTAAGATCAGGTCTCTTAGCAAAGGCAGCTAACAGGTTAGGCTGGCGTGGTGGACTTTGGGTAAGCTCTGTTGGATGTTATCTCATTTTCTGTTTGCTCCCGTGTTGGATAAGTACTTATCCCTTCAAAGCTTCTTTCAAAGCCTTTCATCCCACCGAGGTGAGATTATTCCAACCTGTGGCTGTCCTGATCTCACCTCTCTACCTCTTCCAAATCTGTGCACAGATGGAGTGTGTTACCTGCCTGATGCATGAGCTTCTCCCGGTCAGAGCTCATGTGCTGCCTTCCTTCCTGCAGAAGGTTTCAGCAGTGTTTCACTGCAGGCTTTTAGCAAACAACAGCAATGACCAAAGAAACCCCAACCACCCTGATAACAGGATGGTTCCAGTACTTAAAGGAGGACAGGAAAGATGAGGAAGGACTCTTTATTAGGGAGCATAGGGACACAAGGGGTAGCGCTTTTAAACTGAAGGAAAGGCAGATTTAGATAAGATATCAGGAAGAAATTCTTTGCTGTGAGGGTGGTAAGACCCTGGCACAGGTTGCTCGGAAAGGTTGTTGATGCCCCATCCCTGGGAGTGTTCAAAGCTAGGCAGGATGGGGCTCTGAGCAACTTGGTCTGGTGTAAGGTGTCCCTACCCATGGCAAAGGCTTTGGAACTGGATGATCTTTAAGGTCCCTTCCAACCCAAACCAATCCATGATTCTATGATTCTGAGGTGCATATTCTGAGGTGGGGATGGAAAGAGTGGCATTGTTTCTCCTGTTCAGACTTTAGAATTCAACACGCTGTCAATGACCATGTGTCCACCCACCTCTAATACTGCTACATCTTCCCATCATCTTTTATATGCACACACAGGTTTATCTCTTCCTGAGGCAGTGAAATTAAACTTTTTTCCATTTTACAGAACAAAAAATAAGGCACAGGGGGCAAGATCTGTGTAATGTAATACCATAGTAGTATAAATGCACAGAATAGCCATGTAATGCCTATTTTAAAATCTTTTAGTTGCACCCTTTATTATTTATCCCACCTTCTATCTACTGGAAGTACATCCCCTTACATCCCAAAAGTGGACACACCACTGTCAAAGCTACGGCAGCTGATGGATCTCAGTCCTCCTGCTCTCAGTGGAGGCACATTCTTTACAGTGCAGTGAAAATTAAAATGTGGTTTTGGTTGCTTAGTGCACAAAAATTGCTTACTGTTACTGAAAACATAAAGCACATTTTCACAGAAAAAGAAAAAGAATCCCACAGCCTCAAAAGTGGTTTCCCTTACCTTTTTTAGCAAAATACATTTATACTCAAAACATGCCCCTTACAGACACTACTGTAATCTATAAGTGCATAATATGCATTTTAAATTATTTTAGGGTGCTTGTCTACAGCAAATCTTCCATTTTTTATATACCTGGCCACATCAGTACATTTAACATTGTGAAATAGTTGGTGCTTAGCTTCACTCAAGATTAGCAGATGAGAGCTGCCCAACCACCTCACAGGCTCAGCCCATGGGGGTTACTGTGCTGTCAACCCCTCCTGAGGCCAGCCTTGAGCAGGAACAAGCACCCACTGCCTGTGTTCGCACTCCCTCCCTTGTGCTGCCTTTTACCACGAACCTGGTGCTGCTTTTTGGCTCCTTTGCTCTGAGTTTGCAGTTTTTGGTGAGGCAAGGTGTGAGTATTACCTTACATACACACTAGATGATGCTCTTGGGTCAGCAGTGAGAGACAAACCGCCTCCCTTCTCAATCCGCGCGGCTCAGAAAGTATTTCAAGGCTTAACCAAGGCTTAGGCGGTGTTTCAAGGCTTAAAAAGATAAGGAGAAAATGTTCACACGGACAAAAGTGTAATGCAAGTGACAAAGTAGTGACAAAAACTACTTACCCTGCTTTTGCAATGCTATTACTTCTCAATATACATTTAAAATCAGCATGGAGGCAGGCAGGGGCTTTGATAAGGCCAATAGTTGTTTGCTGGAGTTTTTCAGTCACCTATTTGTGATACATTATGTGGGACACAAGAGAAGGCTCCAGGGAGATGCTCCAGCACCCTAAGGAGCCTACAGGGGAGTTGGAGAGAGGCTTTTTCCATAGGCAAGTAGTGACTGGACAAGGGGGAATGGCTTTAGGCTGAAAGAGGACAGGTATAGATTAGATATTGGGAAGAAAATGTTGACTGTGAGAGCAGTGAGGCCCTGGCACAGGTTGCCCAGAGAAACTGGGATGCCCCATCCCTGGGAGTGTTCAAGGCCAGGCTGGATGGGGCTCTGAGCAACCTGGGATAGTGGATGGTGTCCCTGCCCATGGCAGCAGGGGTGGAACTGGATGAGCTTTAAGGTCCCTTCCAACCCAAACCAGTCTGTGATTCTATGATCTTGACAGTGAATAAGGGACAAATTACAGGACACTTCTAAATCCCCATCTCCTTTAATCCCAGACGACAAGGAAGGAAATGAGGAAATTTGGGGTTGTTATGCATTTCTCTAGCACTGTGCAGATGCACCCACCCCACCACAGCACCCATCTTCCAACAGGCAGGAGCTCCCAAGGCTTGGGGAATATTCTGAATTTCAGCCTCCTCCCATTGGAACAAGGGACCTTCTGCAGAGGTTTATGTTTGTACTAAACATTTTTTATAGTGGCAATAGTCTCTTGCTCTGACATGGTTTTATTCTTCTGGTTTGATAGACTTCCTCTAAAACCCCCCTTTTCTGCAAACTGCCTCATTTTGCAGGATGAAACTCTTTGTAGCACATGGGAACAAACCCAGTCTAAGGAAACACATGAATGCAAATTGAGACTGTCCGGTGAGATTCAGACTAATAATAAAAATGGATTTTAAATTAAGGACTTGCTACTTCAGGGAGAGCTGGAAAACCCAGAGGGGAATTTTTTTGTTTTTAAAAATGGTCCAGGCATTCTCAAAACAAAAGTGAAAGAAAAACCTACCATAAAAAAACAAATTGATTTCAACACAATGTGACTACAGGAAGCTGTGTTTGTCATAACTACACTAAAACCCCAGCTCAGGTGGCTCTTCAGGGGCCCAGCACCTGCAAGGCTGCAGCCAGAAGAAACCTTTCTCAGGAAAAAGACTTGTTCCAGCCTTCAGCCTTGCTAGCCATCCAGCAGAGCTTATTTCATACACAAAACTTCCTGTGCTTTGCTCCTGTCTGAAGGGAAGGCACATTTTGACCTCTCCCACAGCACAAAGTCACCCATCAGCAGGAGTGATGAGGAAAGCCACTAATGCCTTTGCTGCCCACACAAAAAATCATCAAGCCCAGTACATCATAGTATGGCCCCAAGGAGGAAGGTAACAAACGGTACCACAGCTGAAACTCCTCTGGTGGGGGAGTTTGTGCTGCTGGGTCAACCGGTGGTAGGAAAACCAATTTTAAAAACAGGTTAACAGTGTAACCAGTAGTTGTGATGCTCACTTGGGACTGCAGTTTGCAATTCAAGACTTTGCTGCAGTCCAGAGAGCATCTTAATCACTCAAACTGAAGCTAAAACCCCTGCTCTGAACTTCAGACCCCTCATTCAAATTTGAACCTTTTTCCTTGGAAAATCTGCTTTCCATATAAATCCCCAGACACCCTTTCCTCCCCCCAGAGACATGTGAAATGTTTGGCCTAAGCAGCTCCATGTGGTAACAAATCCCAAAGGCTAATTGTGTGGAAAAGCATTTCCTTTCATCAGATTTAAATTTTCTGCCTTTTAGCATCGACTGCACCCTTTTCCTTGCATCATGGGAAAGCAATGTTTAATGCACAGAGCTGGAAAGAGCCCAAGACCACCGAGTCGATGCGCGAAGGCCAGCGGGCTGCCAGCAGCTTTAAACAACTGCTGATCATCACCACCACCACCAAATTCCAAACAGATTACCCAGAAAGGCCAAGGCCAAACCCCTATTTCTAGGCTAGAAAAACAGATTCTTCCAACTGTTGTTATGGTGAGGAATTCAGCTCGTTTGCAGATGACAGGCAGAGCAGAGCTGTCACTCACGGGCAGGGGGAGAACAGCCAGGGCTTGGGAAGTTGTACCTTTTTCCTCTGTTTTGCCTGGGTAGTTGCTAGCATTGCAAGCAGCTTTTCAGAAGAAAATGCCAAATCAATCCTCTATTATTTTGAAACAAAGCAGTAGTTATTCTGACTTGCCTCAGCAGCATCTCTAGGGAGGGAGATGCTAGGATGAGGGTAAGTTGTATGAAGAGCTGCTGAGAGAGCTGGGGGTGTTTAGCTTGGACAAAAAGAGGCTCAGGGGGGACCTTATCACTCTCTAAAACTGTCTGAAAGGATCCAGGTGAGGGTCAGCCTTTTCTCCCAGGGAAACAGTGACAGGATGAGAGGAATTGGCCTCAAGCTGCACTAGGGGAGGTTCAGGTTGGACATCAGGAAGTTTTTCACTGAAAGGGTGGCTAAGCATTGGAATGGGCTGCCTGGGGAGGTGATGAAGCCACCATCCCTGAACATGCCTGGATGTGGCACTCAGTGTCATTGTTTAGTGGACAAGGTGGTGTTGGGTCAAAGGCTGGACTCAGTGATCTCAGAGGCCTTTTCCAGCTTTGATGATTCTATGATGCTGGGATGTCTTTGCAATGTCAAGAGCTTTCCTCCTTCATCCCCAGCTTCACTTTGTCCTCCCAAGCATCTGCAGGGCTCCTGGAAAATTTCCTGCCTTTGGATGAGGGCTTCTGTATCTGTGCTCTGCAGAGGTCAGGCAGAGGCACTGAGTTGGCCCCCGCTGGGAGAGTGACAAAGGGTTTGGCTGGAGCAGGCAAGGCAGAGGATGCTCTCGTACCTCCCTCCCAGCCCAGCCACTACCAACAGGGATGAAATAACTAGCTGATAATCCTAATGAAAATGCAATTAAAAATTAAGCATTACCACCCAAATCCTTTGCTGTGACAATGTATAGGGTGAGCTTACAGCAGATTAGCTGGCAGCTCCCAGCTATCCCCTATTCACGTGCATAAACTCCATTTTTCAAAAACAGCTGTTCCTGTAACCTGCATCCTCAGATAAATTATCACTGCTTTGCTCCCTTCTCTGACAAGACATGGTGTGCAGGGGGCAAATGCTCATCAGAGGCAAGAAAGCTCTGGGGTAAATCCCCTTTTATTGCCTGTAGATATAAACAGAGGGCTGGGAAGAGGTCAGCTTAAAAAATATCTGGCCACCACACATGAAAAAATGGTGTTTGGGGAAGTTATCTGAAGGGCAGCAGCCTTCCCAAGGCTCAAATCTTCTTCCATTTAAGTCAATAAACATGAACTTCAGCTAAACTGCTTAGCAGCAGTATCTTCACTGATCCTTCATTCAAAATATTTGGGTAAAAGAAAGTACAATTATGGTTTTTGTAGGTTTGTGGCCAGGAAAATGTAACGAGGTTATTATAGTGGAAATAGTGTCATTTGTATCACCTTGGGGACAATGTCAAAGCTGGGGTTGAGGCAGGACTATGAATACACAATTTTGGGGAAAAGTCAGAAAATACATATTTGGCTCTACAATATAGCCTAACATAGGAATATGTAAATTTGAAAAGTCAGAGTTCTGAGATTTTTTTTAAATTTTTTAATATTAATTCCTGAGGAGCTTTTTGCTATTCATGTTTGAAAATGGCTGAAATACAGTTTTGAATACAATCTCCTTAATAACTGGTTTTATTTCCTCAGACAAAATTCATCTAGGATAAAAAAACCCCAACAACTCTACTTCATCCATCTTCACAGTTATCTCTGCTTTAAAAAAGCTTCCACATTAGGTTCAACATGAACATCTCTTCTGTGCACCTCTCACACACAGTCAGATGGGCTGTTTTGCGTGTTCATAACCTCAGCAGTTAAATTTTTGCTTAAAAACAATTTGTCTACAGAGCTCTGGAACAGCTGCATTTGTTGCCTGCTGTACCCAGGCCTCAGAGCAAGGTCTGTTTGCATTCACATGTCATTAAAGGAAATATTGACGAGTTAATGAAAGGTTCAAGTGGAGAAGGGCATCAAACACCTGACAATAAAGCAGGGACAATTTTACATGGAAATAGAAATTTCATTATAAAATTGAAAAATACCTGCTCTGCTCTAAAGATGCAGAGAAGGAAGTGGAAGCAGCAGCAAAAGTGCAGACAAATACTAAGGCAGGTTCTACATGGAGAGGGGGAGATGGGGGAAGAAACTGAGCTACAGCTTCTGTTTGTTGTCAGCTAAAGCCAGCAGAAGACACACAAATAATTTTCCCATCCCAGTTGATTTCCCTTTCTTTATGCTTATGATGCACATACTGATTAACACAATTTTAAACAAATCCTGATCTCTTGCATAAATTCAAGTTCAACAGATAGTTTGGAAGAAAAAAAAATTGTATGAAACCCAAATATTTCTACAATTGGCTTCCTTAGGAGGGTGGAGGTGATTTTGTTGTGTTTCTCTCTAACAAAGAGTGAGATGGATATTATTTTGTACCTCAAAGGGTAAAAACTCAGCTTGACACAACTTGAGGCATGGGGAGAACCCACATTCTGACAACATTCATCTCTGAGGTACCTTCAAAATAATTTCCTTCTGCTTTTTCTGTTGCCTTCCCACTGCTTTTTCCCAACTGCCTTCTAAAAAGGGGCCTGTGCTCATGGCATCCCCCAAAATGGGGGGAAGGGGCTCACCTGGGTTTGCTAAAACCCCACTGTTCCTCCTGTGCTGGACTGGGACAGTGGCTTTGATTTAGTTCAGTTTGTTGCACAGTTTTGTGTGCTCAAATTATGGAAAGTTGCACAACAGGCTCAGTTTGATTTTTTTAAAGGGATTGAGAGGTAATATGGAAAACAACACGTCAAGAATCCTCTTTGACCCAGGTTTCCTCTCCCACATCCCACGCTGCAAATGTTTCATGTCCTCGATTCGGTTTCTGGGTCGTTCTGGAGCTTCTCCCAGCCCCAGCCACGAGGAGCTCAGCACAAGGACCAGACCCTGCTCCATCACCCCACCCTGCTAAGGCACCCCCAACCCCACATGGAGACTGGTTTGGCTGGGAAGTGTTTTCCAGGTGGGTGTGCAGGGCCAGGCACCAAGGGCACCCTGCTGCTGGGAATAGCAGAATTCTTCATCTCACAGGACCCAGGATTTCACCCAAATATCTTTCACCATTCTAGGGAGAGAGGGATGTCTGTGGGAGATGGCAGTACTGCAGAAGTGACTCCAGCAGCATGGGCTCTACCACAGCCAAGAGACAAACGCTTTCTGCTCTTTAGCGCTCGAACTCTGGATAATATTTACAGTACTGCCCTCAATGCATTAGTGAAGACGTTCTCTCACATCCACTGCTTGCCAAAAAGCAAGTAAATTTAACTCAGTGATTCAATTTAAAGTGGTTTGAGTCATCTACATCCCTGGCTATGGGTGTCCAGACACCGCATCCAGCCACACATGCATTAATAAAGACTTAAAAATAGACCTTCGATTCCTCTAGACCTGAAGTAACACGTCTGATCCCAGCCAAGCAGGAGACCCAGCAGGGGCAACCTCAGCGAGGGGGTGCAGTGCAGGTGGTTTTCCTAATGTACCTCCAAGTGGTGTTGGCTGTGTCCTCCTGCTCCCCTGGAGCCTGTGGCTGGGGAGGGGGGCACAGGAGATGCTCTGGCAGTGCCAGTGCTCCTGCCTCGCCTGGGCGTAGGTGCTGACAAACAGAGGATCAATTATTCATCAGCTAAAAGGCAGACTACTATTACAACAGATGTTTCTCCGAATGTTTGACACTGCCCATTAACTCACCCTTTAATTTTAATTGCTTAACTAATGGCTGTGTTCAAGGTTAAATGAGCTTAAATCTTTATTCTTCTCTTGTGCTGCTTAATATAAAGATACCGTTGGACTAACAGGGAAAAGGGAGGGAGAAGGAACCAAACCAAGCAACGTCTTTGACCAGACACAAACAGACAGCCAGTTAATCCTCCACAAGCCTGCCCAGAGATGGGTACAACACCAGGACACTTCACCTTCTCTGAAGCAGAGAAGTGATGGACACCTCAGACTGAAGGTGTCTGTGAGTTTGCAAAGCCAGGGAGGAGGCGGCGTGGGGCGAGCATCCTTCCTGAAGCCAACAGAGAGAGGAAGCGCCTGCTCAGAGAGGTGGGAAGTGTCTGAACACATTGTTTAGGTACCCTCCAAACCAAGAACTCAGCTTACTTGAGTAATTTAGGTTTGGAAGTCATGTGAGTGTTGGCCTGACATGGCCAGGCTCCTATGCTTCCTCCTTTAAATATTTATAGCCCGTCAGAAGAGTGGAGTTTGCTGCCCACCAGGGCAGGAGCTCCGTGGAAAAGAGGTTCACTTCACTGCCTGGACAACAAGGAGGGATTGTCTCTCAGAGAATACAGCCCCAAAGATGTGCTGGGCTGTAGGGCAGGGGACATGGCCCTTACCTCACCGTAGCCACAGTCTTGCTATGTGCCAAGCCAGTGTTTACCAGGCATTTCAGCTCCACAGCTTGGAATGAGCAATGTAGGCACTGCTAATGCCCTGTCCTCCTGCTGCCCTCACCACAGGCATAAGGATGTCCCCACAGCAGTACTTCCCTGCCAGAATCAGTCCCTTCAAGTCACAGGAGAAAAAAACCAAAAGGATGCATCCTGGAAAGGCCACATCACCAGGCAGGAGGCTTTTCCTCAGCTCAAGCAGGCTCAAAGATACCTTTGGCATCACATCTGTTGACATAATTCAAGAATGTGTTGCACCATTTTTCTAGCAGCACCTGTGGATTTAGTTTGGATAGTCCAGATCTATCCCCAAAAAGTAAATTACCAGTACCAGTAGGAACAATGGGAGAGGCAGGATCAGACCCAGCATTCCTCAGCCCAGGGAGTAGCAGCACCACAGCACCTTCATCCCAGGAGAGGGACTTGCCATACTTGCTCAAGGAAAACACTTTATCTTCTGTATCAAACCACACTAATGACATGAGGGAAGGCAAGAGGAAGCAGGCAGAAGATTAAGTGCTTTTTTTCCCCAGCATAGAGGGGAAAAGGAAGCACATCTCTTTCCTTTCTGGCTTGCTTTCCTTCCTTTGGTCCCTCACTCAAGAGGTGAAGGAGCAGAGATTGATGCATTCCATGTTCCAGGTTGTTCTTATCCCTTAGGTTGTGTTGGTCCAGATACTTCTTGTCCATTTTGTGAACAATTTGGAGACTGAAAGGTGAACAGGCTCCATGCCAGGGCTAGGGCCTCATCTCTGCTTTGCTGGGGTAAATCTGGCTCAATTCAGCCATTACAGCCAAACCAGGCTCTAACACTGAGTTTCTACCATGATTTTGTAAAATTCATTTGGTAACACCTCTCAGTCAGATTCAGAAAACCAAGTCCCCTCTTTTTGTCTGGAAAATATTGAAGGTCATTTGTGATGGGGCTCTGACCAACCTGACCTAGTTGAAGATCAGATAAAAGGGCACATAGCAATAGTAAAAACAGGAGGTGTGGTTTTAAGCTGACAGAAGACAGGTTTAGATTAGATATTGGGAAGAAATTCTTTACTGTGAGGGTGCTGAGGCCCTGGCCAGGCTGCCCAGAGAAGTTGAGGCTGCCCCATCCCTGGGAGTGCTCAAGGCCAGGCTGGATGGGACTCTGAGCAACCTGGTGTGGTGGAAGGTGTCCCTGCCCATGGCAGAGGGGTTGGAGCTGGATGATCTTTACGTTCCCTTCCAACTCCAACCATTCCATCATTCTATGAAGATTTCCCTGCTCATTGCTGGAGGGTTGGACTAAATGACCTTTAAAGTTACCTTCCAACACAAACTGTTCTATGATTTGCCAAGGAGGTTGTAACCAATCACTTCACTATCATCGTGCATCAGCCACTGCTGCGATCATGACCTGGAGCATGCCCAGGGCTGGTTGTCTGTGTGGGAAGAGGGAAAACCATTAAAGCCCATCAGCCCACAATCAGCATTACACCATAGCTGTCAAGATCAGGGCTGGCCATGGTTAAACATTCCTCTGTGTCCTATGGACAGTTTAACATAAGATGAGATGGGATGAGGTGCTCCCTCCTTCCTGACAGAGTCTCCGCTGCTACAAATCAGTACCAAAGAAATACAGCTGAAAACCTGTGGCCTTCCAATTCTGCATGCAACAGGAATGTTTCCCAGCCCTTCTTCTCAGCTAAGCTATTATAAAGTGGAACAAGCTTCTTTAGCTCAGTTTCTAAACTGAAAAGAAGTTCTTAGTTTAAGTTGCTTTTTTTTTTTTCTCTCCCCCAAGCAGGCTCACGAGGACATCCACTCATTTGATTTTGGCTCCAGCTCAGCAGCGTTCGGTAGTGACAACCATCAATCCTGCCAGACAGCCGATGGCACAGACTGCTCGGAGTGGGCGATCTCCCTTTTTTTTGCAGCTCCGCTGCAATTTGCGTGGCGGTTCGACGCGGGCTGGCAGGCAGCCAGGCGCTCAGCATCCTCCTCCCACCCAGAAAGGTGTCTCTGCAGAGCAAGGTGCTGGGGCTGCGCCGCGGCTGCCAAGACCACGGCGTGAACCGTGCCAGTCCTGCAAATAGACACCGGAGCGCAGAGCTGTTAATCCTACACACTGCGGTGTCGCAAAGTTCACCACAGACAGGATTTCTTCTTTCTCCTCCTCTCCCACCCTCCCCCCGCCCCACCAAGTTCAGCCTGAGGAGTATTAAAGCTGGTCTATGGATGCTTCAGGGCAGCCCAGGTTTTGGCAGGAAAGGGGAAGGCAATGCCACAGTCCGGTTACTGGCTCGCCCCCACCCTTCGGTGAATATTGGGTTTCTGAGTGCAGAAGTGAGAGTTTCATTCCTTGTTCTTGAACTCATTCTTTCCATCCCAGGGGCCAGTGGAATGTAATCTCTCCAGATGCCAGCACCTCTTAGGAAATTGTAATATAGCAGCTATGCCTTGTAAGTGGCTTATTCATACATGGAAAAAATAATAGTAATATCCTCAGGGGACGGTTTTTAAATGGTGCACAGTGATACAATCCAAGGGACAGGTGGGATTTACTTCAGCTGAGGTCTGTCCCCAAAACCACTCATTTTCAAGAAGAGCAGTGGAACTTGCATTTTGTCTTTTACTCTTGGTTTGTTTAAAGGCTTTTCTTGCTGTTTAAAACCATCATTGCTTCCTTCCTGGGGAGGGAGTCAATGCTTTTAGGGTTACTGTAAATAATCAGTCAGCTGAGCAAATGATCCTGTCCACTGACACTAACAGATTCCACAAGCTACCAGGAACTTGATCAGCTTTTTTTCCCCTCTCCCTACCGTTACAATAAAACAAAGATTTGCCAAAAGACCCTCTTCGCAGCAAAGTAAAAGAAATGCCTTGTGGATAGCAATTCCAAGGAGCATTCTCAGGACTCTCATTGACCAACTCTGAATTAAGAGGTTTGTCCAAAAGAAAAGGCACATAAGAGAACAAGGGAGCCCAAAGAGCCAACTGACAGATTACCACACGACAAAGCTAAAAGGGAACTCCAAACCCTGCCAGTGCGGCTGCCCACAGAGCCTGCCAAGAGCCAGATGCTGCCACGGGGATAATATCCTCCAGGGCTGGGGAGCCAGGCACCTCCCAGCCTTCTGAGCTGAGAACAAGGGGATGGTGGGGCAGCTGTGCACCTCAAGCCCATCATGTCTGCATGAAAAAGCCTCGAGAGGAATAGGCAGGTCTCTTCAGAAAAGAAAAAAAAAAAAATAAAAGAAGAAAAACAAAACCCACCAGGGTATCTGCCTCTTACTCAGAAACTCCATTGGGGAAAAAATAAATGAAAGCTGGGGAAAAATAAAATTTGAGTCCTTCTGGGTAGTGCCTTTCCTCCTTATGCAAAGCAAACTGCCACTGGCAGCAGGGGGAGAGCAAACAGGTCAGGCAGGGGAAGAAATGACACACGGCAAGGGAAGAAGCAACACAGAAGCTTTGCAGAATTAGGAATCAAACGCACATATTCAGGAGCCCGGCGTTCACCCTGCTCCACGCAGACGTTTATTAGCAACCAATCCCGACGGTCTGCGGAGATTCTGCTGAGAAAAGGGCAAGTTAACACAGACGCATCGGTGTTAACATTACCCTTGAATGGAAGTAGCATAAACACAAAATATTTGTTTCGCTGCTACTGTGCAACATCTGTTCCCAATGACTTACTCATTCCGCGCTCTCCCTCCCTCGGGGTTTCAAAGTACACAAGGAAGAGGGAGAGGCTCGCAGGTACTGAAGCCGCGGTGCCCGCTCGCTCGTTGTGCAACAGCAGAGCCCGTTCAGGAGCCTCCCGTGGGCAAAATTCTGCACCACTGAGCTGGAGTTTGCCCCCCGCCCCGGGGCTGAGCCTCGCAGGATGCAGCCAGCAATCCAGGCACTTTCTATTTTCTGCAATTCGATACCTCCACACGTGAGAATCTGCGGGGATGGCAAACCTGGAGGCTTTTAACTGAGAGGCTGCCAATCTAATACTTTCCTTCGCAGATTTAAAAGAAAAAAAAAATCTTAAAAAAAAAAAAAATCAGACTGCAATCCATTTTTTAAAACCGACGGAATCAGTCAGCTTTTGCTGCAGTGCCAGAAGCCAGCGATGCAATAAGAACTCTCACTACATCTATTTTCCTTCCACAGAACCCTTTAACACCACACAGTTGTAAAAGCTAAGGGAGTTTGTGCCAGGTCATGATGTGGAGACGAGCTCTCCCAGGGAAACTCCCGGCATTGACATTTTAGCAACAAGGCTTTTAGATATGTCTGCTTGAGAGGAGAAGTAAGAGATCCAGATATTGTGACTGTGCATGAGATCATCCTGGGGGACAAATTCGGGTTTTGTAGTTACATTCCCGATACCTCCCCGCACTCCCCTGTGCTCCATCAGCTGTGCACAGCCACATCGCATACCCTGAAGACCCACTAAACAGAGAAAAACACACACAGAAAGGCACGTTTTGAAAAATCATTTCCAAGATAAACCTCCTAAGTTTCCATATTCAAAAAGCAGCTGACATTTTTTGTTGAGTTTGAAATAAACGAAACAAAAAGCAAGAGCCTCTGATTTGAAGGTGAATATAAAGCATCGCAAGAACCTGCCAGAATGCTACTGGAGGCACAGTGAGCACCACGAGGAAGTCGCTGTGCTCATACTGAACTTCAGAGCAGTGCTAAGTTCTGGCATCTTTTGATGTTTGAAAATACTGTAGAATAAAGTGTTGTCTGATCTTTTAAATTCTGGTTTTACAAGCAGCAAGGCTTAAAAAAACCTGAGCCCAATAAAACAAATGGCTTTTTTTGTTGGAAGTCACGGGTGACTTTTCAGCCTAATTTTAGGGGAAAGAAGCATTTCTGATTTTGCTGATGGTGAGAAGTTAAATGCAGCCTTTGGAAATATTGCAGCTTCTCTGCCCTGCTGGAATTTGGGTCTGCTGGGAGCCAGAGCATCTCAGTCCTGTTACACCAGCAACAAAAAGCAGCAGCACTACCACCATAATTATATGGTCAGAACCCTGTCCTTTGCTCCAAAAATGATCACACCTTTTGTGTTCAAGTCTGCAGCCTCAAACTGTGACCTCCCCAAAATTCTGCTCATCCAGTGGGTGCAGAGCCTGGCTCTCTTGTCTCTCTCTTTAGACAAGCCTTGTCCTTGCAGGAGGGGCTGGAGAACCACCTGCAGACACTGCTGGCTGCACCCCAGGCAATGAGACACTTGGTAAGGTTGGGAAAAGCAAGGTCAAGTTCCAAAAGGCCATGGAAGGCTAAAGCTCTGCCTGCATCCCTCCTGGGTAAGCACTGCCATCCCAGGCTCATTGCACTGAATGGCATCACTGACTCCATCTCCTTTCCTTCCCCAGCTTCAAATGGTCCAGACAAGACAGTATCAAGTCTGTACCACCCCTGGATACATGGACCTGAATGGAATTCAGTGCTTCACTTTCATGGCACTGAAACTAGGACTGGATTTCAGCTGAGTGGCTCAACAGAGCTCCCTCAGACCTGCTCGACACCTAAAGCATAACTCCATCCCCTGGGTAAACTTGAGCTTAAGCAAAATTCTCACACTCCCTGAAAGGCACAGAGCTGAAAGCTTTTCTGCCAGGTGTAAGAGAAGCACCAGGAGACAAAGTGCTGCCCAGACCAGGGTATGACTGAGCAGGACTGATTAATCCTGTTTCACCCTTCCATCAGCCCGAAGCAGAGCAGAGATATGGGCACCTGCAGCACCAGGTCTCACAGAGCAGGTGTTTCTCTGCATTCCCCCAGCAGCCCCAGATCCTTTTCCCTCCAGCAGTGAGCTTCTCCACCACACTCTTGCCAGCTGAAGCGTTCAGACCTTTCCAGGCCGAAGGCAGGAAGGACCCTCACGTTCACTACCTCATTCACTTGCCAACACCACCACAGGCTACACAGTCCCACACTGGCCCAACCCCAGCCCAAGAGGTCTCACAAGGTTAATAACCCCTGGCGTAACCTGGTCCCTGTCCCCCTTTTCCTTGCACACTCTATCTGAATACCCTCCTTTTGAATTAATGCAGGAGAAATTACTTTCATTAGTAAGAGGCTAATGAGGTTATTTCTGAAGTCAGAACCAGATGATCAGTTTGAAGGCTACACGAAAGGGAAGGCAGTCCCACTTGGGGTTTCCCCCCTACACCTCTAAAAATTTAAATTGTGTTCATTTAAAAGAGATCAAAATTCTACCTTAAGCAAAAGCCAAAGACAAGGCCCAGAAGAACACAGCCCACTGCTGGCCAAGCAGGGGTCAGTCCCTAAGAGTGTCCTGAAGAACAAATGCAGCCTTAACCTTGCACGTTTCACAGAAGGCATTTGGGCAGGCACTAACCCAACAGCCTGTTTCTCATGCTGGCCACCTACAGACAGCAGCTTATGCCCTGGGGCCTCCTAGATCTTCCTGGCGGTGAAATAAAACACCCAGGGGGCTTCAGAATAAGCTCTTTCCGCTGTTCAGCTGCTTTGCTGAAGACTGCATCCAGGTCTAGTTTATAAACTGGGTCAGTCCCCCACACAGACCATTTTTACATCTCAGGCATCACACTGCCAGTAGAGCCTGCCTCTTTATCCACCTAAAAAGGTAAAACATCAGAGCCTATGACCTGCACTAGATATTAGGGTGAGCAAAAAGGCTTTCTAAGCAAAGGGAGAGGTGAGCATCATGACAGACGACCCAAGGTTAGACACATATTCCTCAGGTAAAACTAACAGTGAGTTGCCCCTGACTAGGAGAAGGGCAGACCAAATTCCCAGACAAGGTCTTTTTCCCTTCTGTGCCAAGGACTTTGTGCATATCCTTTGACAGCAACATGGTAAAAAGGTTTGCTTACAAAAAATTTTTGGAAACAAAACTGTTATATGTATAAAACCAGAGGAAATGATTAAAAGGAAAGCAGCTTCTTCTGACAGCTGATTAGACATCAGAAGGGCTGAAACCCCAGTCAGTGTAACTACTCCTAGTCTACTAAAACTAAGATACTTTTATTTAATTTACAGAGTGAGAAAGAGAGCAGCTTCTGCTCCTCCAAATCACTGGCTGTCTATGAGCTAAGGACACCTTCCAGTAGATGAGACATTTAATGTTCCTGGTCCTGTTTCAGTGCTCATTGCCACAACCTATTGCACAGATGTGAGGGATTTCTGAACACAAGATCTATTATGTTTCCTGCCAGAGGCTCAAATACGTACAGGCACTGAAAACACGTTGCCAGGTAGTTACTTTTTATACTGACTCAGTATTTGCTGGCAGTCACTGCCGAGCATTACTTGACTCCTACCAATAGGTTGGGAAGTCAGCACTGCTAATGAAATTCTTCATGTTATCTGAAAGACCATCTTCCCCATCCTAGAGTAAAATTCAAGTGATTCTCACACTCGAAGACCTACCCCAAGGCAAATTCTTACCCCAAGGAATTCGTGAGACCCAAGGCAGAACTGGCATCACCCTTTCTGCCCCCCTCCTGCCCCACACAGCATTTGTTTCGCAAAATCCTGCTGGACTGCAACTGCCTTATTGCCCCACAGGGGAATTCATCCCCTTATTGCCCCCACTTTGCAGAGCTTTATACTCTGGTGCTTTTCAGTCCAAGCACTCTCAGCATGACCTTGGGAACGAGAATGGCACCGTCTCGTTCCCATCTTGTGCCAGCCAGGAAGTCCAGTGCCTGCCAAGCGCCGGCCAGACACCGCAGAACATCACAAAGTGCAAGGGAAGTTCTTCTCTCCCAAAGCCAAATCAGCCATTTGATAATTAACCACCCGGGCCGAGCCAGACGAGCCCCGAGGACGAGGGCGAAGCTCGCGGAGCTCTCGCACAGAACCCGCGCCCCGCGGGGCGGCCCCGGGGAGGCTGGGGGCTGACCCCGGCCCCCGCTCGCAGACACGGTGGCAGATGTGCCGGGCTTCCCCACGGTCTCCCCCTTGCCTGACAGATGCCGGCCTCTCTGGGAAAGCGCTAAATGGATTCTGCTGAATCACTGCAGCAGATGGTTCGTAACACCACCTGGATAGCACAGAAAAGAGAGAGAGAGATAAAGAAGGTTGGGGAACAGAGAGTACCTAGTGTGTGGGCTGAGTTATCCCGAGGGATAAGTAACCTGTGGATAAGGTTGGCATTTGAATTTTTGTTTTCCCAAATTCCTGTGTTATTAAGACTCAGAACATCCCTTTCCTAGCAATTCTATCCTGACATCTACAATATATATTGTTTAAAGCCCCCTTGGGAAAAGGCTTCAAAACCCATTGGGATGCTAGAGCCCGTCCTTTGCCACTGGAAAACATGAGCAGCACTGCCTGGCCCAGGCTGCTTTGCTGGTGGGAGCACCAGTCTTCCTCCCTGCCTGTACCAAGCTCCTCTAGCTGGGGTAGGGCATGGAGGAGGCTGATGTGCAAAGGCCCAAGAATATTGAGAAGGATGTAGGAGAGGTGGTTGTTTGAGGAGTTATTTAGAGGCAGGTTGGCAAATACTTCAGTTTTTGGCAACAGATCATTCTGAAAGGGCAGGGGAGCCAGCTGTGTACAGAAGCAAGCAGCTGTACAAGAGAGAACAACAAACAGGAAACAGGTAACAATAACCAACATGTTTGCTCACTCTCCTCCTGTTAAACAGCAATTTTTTTTTTTTAATTGGGATGAAAAGGGCGTGTCAGGAAGAGCAGAGGGCTACAACACATACACCAAGTGTGCCTGCTCAGAGAGCACTTGGCATCCCTCTGCAGTGTTGTCCCACCTCTGAGAAGCAAGAACCTGGGATCCCTTGGTCTGATTGTTTGGAGACATCGCTGCACAAAGCTGCTCAGCCTGCAGCACTTCCAGCTGGGTCTCCCCGGCACAAAACACCAAGTCACTTGAGATAAAGTGCTCTCCAGGCAGTTGGTCACAGCTCTGCTCATGATTCCTCCTCCTCCTCCTCCCAGGACAAGGCATTTTCACACACCAACTGCACCGTAGGCTCGACTCCATTTCACTTGAGCCCAGCTTTGTCCTACATAGGCTGTTTTTGCTGGGTCACACCTGCCATTGATTCCCTCAGAAAACAGCTGCTGTTTCATGTTCTGCTGTTCACCTTGCTCAGCACAACAGTGCAGAAACACACTGGTGGGCAAGCAAAGCTCAGGGTGGCATGATCTGACCTCAAGCACAGTAGAAGCTGGAAGGTGACAGTACTACCAACCAGCTGGGCAACACAAAGATCCCTCTACCCCAACTACTTCTCATGGGGGACACCTCCCTCATTAAACTCATGCAAGAATTAAATTAATTTAAGCAATAAATAAGACCCATCCACACAGTGCTTCCCCACAATGTAGACTCCAACAGCACCAGGGACACTCATGGGTCAGCATGAACTCTCCTCATGCCTGGAAGGCACTTGATCCAAACCCAGACCCCATCACTCAAGCCAGGAAAAAGCCATTTCTCCACAGTCTTCAGCTGCACAGCAGCATTTGGTGACACATGGCTGGATGCACCCAGATAGCCACAGCCACCTCTGTGCCTACCAAGGCCAGACCACTTCCAGAAGGCACTTAGCACTTCAAAACAAAAGCTAAAAATAAACAAAACCATTTCCCAACACTCATCCCAAGGAGGACCAGGCTTTGCAAGAATGGCAGGAACCCAAGCTGCTGGCATGGGCAAGGCTGACCCCTGCCAACCTAAGGAGTCCATGATGTGCTGTAATCCTGGAAGATGACAGCCCTTGCAGAGTGGGATTAGGACAGCAGATGCTCCTGGGGGTCACCCCCCTTCCTGTAGGTCGCAGGATCACTCCCAACGTGGCCATGAGCTGGCAGGCAGGGAATGCTGCCTGGAGCAACCCCATTGCTTATTTGGTACATAGGCAGCCTGCACACCCCCCTTCCCAGTATCCGCTTAGTGGCCTGGTTTCTTCTCAAAGCTTTTTATATTTCACATTCCTAAGATTTAATTATGTTATCAGAACAACAGGCATCGGGATTTGGAGTGCCAGAATTCACATTAGCAATTGCTATCAACAAAGAAAATGGGCACAGCATGCCCATGCCAGAGGAGATGTGGGCTGCTCTCCTCAATCTACTCACGGTTATTTATAGCCTGTTTGCAAGCCATCCACCTCCCAGGTTTAGCTTCAAGCTTGCTTCTTTCTCAGCACCCTCTCTCTCAAAGAAAAGCCTTTTGCCTCCTCCTTCCCCAGCACCACACTCAGATTTGGGCAAATTTATTTAAATTTTTGGGGGGCAGGGGCGAGATACAACAACTTTGGATGTTCTTCCATACATCCACAACAGCAGAAAAGAGTGGAAACAGAGTGCCACAAATAAGCAGCTGCAGGGACACCCATCTCTCAGCGGTAGAAATTAAAAAAAAAAAAATTATATATATATATTTATAGTTTTCAACACTTCACCACATTGCAGATCATCACGTATCTTCAGCAGCTTTCAGCCCTCCCCGCAGATGGGGATGGAGGCACAGGATCTCTACAGAAGGACACATGCTTGAAGGCAAGAAATACCCACCTATTTTGAGATGCTTGCGAAGAAGCTGCTAGCGGCAGCGGGAGGGGAGCGATAGCTGTGCCTCCACACCAGCATTAACTATAACCTGCCCATCCTTTAGCCAGCACCATCTCGAGGCAGTCCCATTCTGCCAGGAGCCTTTGCTTCCACAAAATTAAGGAACACAGAACGCAGTGCACATGGTGCCGGTGCAAACCTCCCCACCAGCTTCTTGTCCTCCCCTGAGCAGCAGCCAGCACAGACAGCTCGTGCCTTCCTCCTCCCAACCCCAGCTCCTGCTAAAATCAGCCCAAGGATTAAGGCAGCAGTTTAGCAGGAGCAGGTCAGAGCTCAGCTCCCCAAGGCTGGGAGTGATTCTGCTCTGCAGAGAAGCCCCCCCATGCCAGTCAGCCAGCACTGTGCTGTGTCAGCCCAAAGGGGCCGGGCTGTCCTCACACCCCACGTCAGCCCCGCGCTCACAGGTTGGTTCCCCGGCCACCAGCCCCTGCCTGGGGCTGCCATGCAGCATCACTGGGGCAGGGCTGGCCACAGCTCCCCCGGGGCACCCAGGGAGCGCTGAGGAGCCCCTTCCAACAGCCCCAAAATCCCTGGTCCAAATGCACGAGTGGTGCTGGGTTAGGTCCAGCCCGGCCGCTAAGGAAATGCTCAGTCAGGCTCTGACTGAGACACGGCAGCTCCTTACATGCCTAAAATTCCAGATGGCCCTGAAAAAGAAAGAAATTATTAAAGTATGGAGTAATAAATTTTTTTTAAGCAGCAAACTATAAAACGCTTGCAATTAAAGTAATCATTATTAATACATAATAAAAAATCCCAAACACCACACCCCTTCTGCTAAAGGGGGGAGGAGAAGGCCGAAGCTTACAATTCTAGCACGTTTTATTTCATGTAAATTTATAAAGACAACAATCCTAGTCACGATTGTCACATTGTACAGCACATACCGATACAGTTGCAAACAGAACTCCACACAAAACTAAGCACTAACAGTAGCCTGAATCACTCTTCCTGCGATTGTCGTATCTAGACTAACAGTATTACACTAACACTGAAGGAAAAATAGTTCACTATAAAACAGTGATAGAACATTTTTATAAAATATATTCCATTCCAATAGCTTTTCTACATACTGTATACTATAAAACTCTCCCACAAAAATTAGTGTCTTTAAATATACATATTTAATCTGAACTGCACCAAGATTAAAAACAATTAAAAATATCAATGATTTTTTTTTACATTAACTTCACAGTATTTGTTTGTAGTAGAAGACAAATCCAGTGTTTAAAATGCAGAGCAGGACTGTTCCCTATGGAGACAGCAACTGCCCCACAGAGAAATAGTTTATGAAGAGACAAGCATTAAGTGTGCCATGTTTTAGTACTTCTCCACAGAGCCATGAACCATTTTGAAAACATGCTCCGAGCTATTGCAACTTAAAAATAAGAGACACACAGAGTAATAGCCAAAAAAAAGTCACCTTAAGAACAAAAATAAGTGCAAACATTTCTTTACTTTAGAAATTCAAGCTATGAGGAGTGGGAACACAAATACCAGACTATGAGAACAGCATGTTCATGATGTAGTCATGAATGAGAAAGTCTTTTTTTTTGCTCATTTAAAAAAAAAAACAACAAAAACAACTTTTGCCCCATATTCACTGCAGCACAGAGCATGCTCATAGCATCAGTTTAATGAATTATTTCTATACTAAGATCAGACAAAAAACTTGTTTCAACTTTTCCCTGCTCCATATGCTAATGATGTTCTTATGGCACATCCTATTTTATGATCTTCTAAAAAAAAAAAATAAAAACAAACTGTAATTGAAGACTGAAATGCAAACAAAAGTGTCAAAAGAATGCAAAATTAAGATTACCAGCTTCAGTAATGCTGACTCTACATTAAACTCTTTACATGTTGCTCAACATGCAAAACCCATTGTTATAAAATTTAAAGTGTAAATTAACTACTTTTGAAATAGATTAACAGTAATAATTCCACTTCAAAAACAAAAAAAAATCTAATAAATACTATATCAAGTATCTTCAGGAGAAAAAAATAACTTAATTTTAGTAGAAAGAAAAATAACTTAATTTTACTAGATTTTGTTCAGTGCTATTTCCAATCACAGCAAAAAAAAAAAAAAAAGAAAAAAACTGATTAAGTAGAATAAGACCACAGTACCAAAGCCACTTATGTTCAAGATACAGTACTCTCCCACAACTTTCATATGTAACAGGTTCAGCAAAAACATTTTACAGTTGAGAAATTAAACTGAAAACAAACCCCCAAACTATAAATAAAAGCAAGATTTCACATTACATGTACATTCAAAGTTTAAGAGATGAATAATAAGAGGCTGTAACAAGTATATCCTGATTTTCTTCAAAGAGGAAGTACTTACTTAAAAAAAAGTCAATCCCATATTATTTATGTAGGTAGTGCTCAGGTTTTGGACCAGAGGGGAAAAGGAATTAGGAAGCTTCTTCTTCATAAGATACAACACAGTATTTTAAGCACAACTTTTAAAAATAATCTAACTCAGTGCTTCAAACTCATTTCAAAACACACACTTAAGTTTCACCAAACAACTCCAGGAGTGTCAAAAAAGCTGGTGAAGCAATGCTAATGTAGCAGAAGGACATTCAAACCCCTCAGATATTATAATTATTTCAGTCCCATGTACATGTACCTTGAACGGGTAATTTGACTGGAAGGGAACAAAGTGATATCCACCGACATGCACAGACCAAATGAGGATCTATTAGGCAAGAAACTGAATCATCTGGAGTAAAACTGGCTATAGTTACAGGCAGCCTCAGTTTACAAACAAACTAAAAAACAAAAAAGAAAAATTACACCCAAAAACTTCCCCTGAAAAGGTTGGGCTTGGGGGAACAAGTCAGGCCACGCTTTCCCTCCAGCGGTTCATCTTCACGCTGCCCCTTGGAAACACCAGCAATTGCACACCATTTGGCTCAGAGGGAATTGCCAATTTCATAAAAATAAAAGAAAATATCATTTCTTGCTGCTGGTTTTAGCATGGCAGCAAACTTTTCGGGCAAAACAGCAGGGCATCTCCTAATGCACACGATATGGGTTACCTTGAACTACAAAACCCCAGAAACCTGGTACCAGGAGGGGTTATTTGGCCACTTTGCAGCTGCTGTCCCCTCCAGTGGGGATGGGATCAGCCTCTGGGTGCCAATATGGGAATGAAAATATTCACATATTATAAAATTTTTTTGTATGTCCTAGTGTGCATCCTTCAACATTTCGGGAGTGAATACACTGCAGACAGAAAGTGTTTTTCCATCCACATTTTATGCTCAAAAGCAGCTTTTCAGCAGGTCAGCCCAGTGAGGAGGATGGGTGGGAAGGGAAAATTTAAGTCAAGTCCCAAGGCAAAAACTTCTCATTTAGCTTTCAGGACCAACTGCAGAACAGTATTAATGGAATAAAGAGAATTAAAAATGACCAGTACCAAAGATGCAGCCAGGAATCCTGAACGCCTTTAAAATCTGGGCCAATTCAATGTTTCATCTAGCTCTATAAAACAGAAGTACATCTGCCCACTCTGCATCGTGCAGACAGGTTTCTCTACACCAAAATGCACTTAAATCATAGCTCATCTCTTCAGATGTTTCTCTGCAACACACAGAGGGCATTTGGGGACCTTAATGGACGCCAAATTTTTCTCAAGAATTTGCTGATAATCTTTTTCAAAAAAAAAGAAGAAAAACCAAACCAACAAAACCCTGACCACAAAGCAAGTACTTCCAGTGTGAAAACTGATGCTAAATCATTGCAGAATTATTTAAGATCATTTCGCATTAATAATGTAACATGGGTGCACAAGAGAAGACCTAAAGGACTGTGCTAGGAAGGGAGGGTGGCAGGGGAAAGGGGGAAATGAAGAGGTGGAAAGATTGCATTAAAAGGCCTCTGGAGTGTATACCTCTGCATCTTTTACAGATCATATACCTGAAGTGAATATCACCAAAACAAAATAAAGGGAGGAAAAAAAAATAAATTCAGATGCTGCCTTTTTTTTTTCCTATTTCATTTTAAAAGGGTTGGGGCGGGGGGGGGGGATATTTTAAAAAAAAAAAAAAAAACCAAAAAAAACCAACAAAACAAAACAAAAAGTCACACATCTCAAACAACCAAGGACTTTACAAGGCCACAATGAAATTTGCGGATATGTCTGTACAAATCCCCGGACTGCGTGAAGCGTCTCTCGCACCACTTGCACCCGTGGGGTTTCTCCCTGGTGTGCACGACCGCGTGGCGGCTGAGGTTGTGGGAATACTGGAAGCTCTTCCCGCACTGGCCGCAGGTGTAGGGCTTCTCCCCCGAGTGAGTCCTCTCGTGCCTCTTTAGCGTGTACATGCAGGAAAAAGTCTTTCCGCAGAGGGTGCAAGTGGGGACCGACCCGTCGGGGGACAGGCGGGTCCGGGAGCCGTCCTTGTCACGGAAGTGAGAGCTCAGGTGCAGCTGCAGGATGTGCGGGCTCGGGAACACCTTGCTACAGAGGGGACAAATGCAGATATGCCCAGGAGGCACCAGGACGCCCGAGGAGATGTCCGACGAATCCATGTCGTCCTCGCTCTCGTCTCGCTCTTGATCTATATCCTCCTCTCGGGCATGAGAGCTGCCATTCCCCGCGAACATGTGTCCTAACCCTGTCACTAGGCTTTTGGCTGAATTCCCAAAATGCTGACTCTCTGGACTCCTGGCTTCGCTGTCCTCCTGATCTGACAGCAAGTCTTGTTCATCTTTAACAAGTGGCTCGGTACCCTGCTGCTGGCTGTCGGAAGCCAGCTGTCCAAAGACATAGGAGGGGTGTAAGGAATCTCTCCCCGGCACGGGCTTGAAAGACAAATCCAGCGCGCAGTCCACATCACTCGAAGCCAGGGGATGGTTAACAGACCTTTGGGACAAAGGTCCTGTGGAACTATTGACATTAGCCTTTGTTTTTCCAGCTGCTGCGGCGCACGGTTCTGCCTCTGTCGGCACAGAGCTGACACTTATATGATCAGAGGACCAGGCAGGGTGACTGCTGACCTTTTCTTTGCCTGCTGCTCTCTCGTATTCTGCAACGCTGAATTTTTGTTTGTTTCCTGGGTCAAACTCGTGGACCAGGGGCACTCCGGCGTCTAGAAAATGCTCCGCTTTCTCCAAACTAGCCGCCTCATCATTAATCTTCTCTTCCGAACATAATTCTTTATCTTTCAACTTGCCCTTGCAGACTTTCACAATGTCATACATGTGAAGGTAGCTCGCCGCAGCCAGCACATCTTCCACCGGGAGACTGTTGAATTCCAGCTTTCCCTCGTACATGAATTCGAGCAGCAGACTGAAGGCAGGGGCTGTGACAATGTCACTGTTCAGATGCACAATATCCCTTTTGTCTAACTGGTCCCTGTAGAAAAGATGGAAGTACATACTGCAAGAGGCAAGAACGGCTCTGTGAGCTCTGAATTGAGCTTCTCCAACTAAAACAGTACAGTCACACAGGAAGCCCTGGTGACGCTGCTGACTCAGACACTGCAGCAACTGGCGGCTATGGTCTGGAAACTCCATTCTTCCTTCATAACCTGTTCAAAACAGGAAAAACTTGAATGCTACTGTAAACTAAAGCCTCCTAGCAGCTGTAACAAACAGATCGGCTTTTTGGTAACCCAAGCCAAAGAAACAGCCTTGGAGATAACATTTACTGTTAATTGTCTGTAATAGTTTTATTAAGGGGGGGAGGAGGGAAAAAAAAAAAAAAACCAACACAACATGCTTCTCATCCTTTCGCACCTGCTCCGAACAGGAAAAACTTGATTGTAAGTAAACAAAAGCTAGTAAAGCAGCAGCCCCTCCAACCTTTGTCTCTCCCACTAAACACTTTAATAAAATTAAGCAGAGGAAAGCAAACACACACCCCCCGAAAAGAAAAAAAGCACATCAACTCCCAGGCTGTCTTCCCAGCAACGCTAACTTGGGGCATCTTTTAATAAAGCATACTCCCCGCGTCACGCACGCACACACACACACGCACATTTAAACTTTATCCTCAGTCGTTATGCACCGAATCACAACAAAACAGCGGCGGCTGGCGCTGGGGGAGCGGCGGCTCTGCGGGGAGGGGGGCGCGGGACAGACGGGGGAGAGGCCCCGGCCCCCGCATGCGAAAAGGGCGGGGGGGAATAAAGGGAGGAGGAAGAAAAAGTTTCCTTTGAAGTTATTAAAAGCCAAGGAGGAAAATAAGCGGCGGAAAGCCGCCGGGAGGGCAGGGCTGGGGCTGCAGCCGGCTGCGTGCCGCGGCCGGGCGCTTACCTTCCGCGGG
>VXAC01005210.1:462960-493510 GCA_013399225.1 Rhipidura dahli | reverse complement strand
CCGACGTGCCGCGGAGCGCGGGGCCGGGGCAGCGCGGCCGCGGGAGCTGCGCGGCGCCGGGCCCGCTGCGGAGATGGGGCGAGGGGCGCGGCGCTTTCCCCCCACACACGCACACCCCCGCCCCCCGGGTTTATCTGTAGTTGCGCGCCAGCTGATAAATACCAAATGCCGACGGATTTTTCAAGATGACCTTTTCGATAGTTGATTTGAATTTTAAATTTTAATTAGCTGTAATCGCATCAAAAGTGAGCGCCCTGCGAGGAGGGGGGCGCGGGGTTCCCGCTGGGGTTCCCACCCGTCTCGGACCCGGCAGACGCTGCTAAAACCCGCTGGGAAGCTGCGGCTGCCGGAGCCCCGGAGCCGCTCCGGCCCCGCTGGAAGCGGCCCGGGATGTCGCTGCTCTGGGCTGTCCCAGAGCTTCGGGGCTGCAGCAGCGCGGGGAAGGGAGGCAGAGGCAGGGGGCTGTGGATTGAGGTTTTTGAGGGATGAACATGAGAGTGCTGGTGGGTAAGGGAGAGTGGAGGGGTAGCGGAGCACCGGGGCCACTTCAGAGCTCCCCAGCAAACGCCCTGCGTGGTGCCAGTTGGAGTCTCCAGATTGTGCTTTAGCCTCCAAAAAGTACAGCAGGGAAACTCCTTTCCTTCCTCTAGGTTGCCTTGCCTAGATTGTAATATCTGCAAAATAGCAACTTTTTTTTTTTTTTAAACATTTCTTTTCCACATTTTTCTACAGTGGTAGCTTTAGCACATTAAAACATAAGGTTTAATTTGGATTTAATTCAGTTTAATTTGGATCTCTGATATGTTATATTTAGGCTCTTTGTCACAGGAGCCCGGGTCTGCATCATCAACACCACTTTTCTCCCGTGAATCTCAAATGTTTAACTCCATTTGCAGTGAATGCCAGGATATTTGGGTGGGTTTGAGCATTAATGATTGCATTGTCACAAAGCTCTTCTCAGAATAACAGTATTTGGCAATACTGTCAGCTGTAAGGTTCGAATTGGAAAACTCCAGCCCAGAATGTGGAGCTGTGCCCAGCTCCAGCGAAAGAGTTAAAGGTCCTGGGGTTAAATCTGTCACCATCCAGTAAAGCCGAGAGCTTTATCTATTTGTCCACCATGGCAGACAGGATTGGGGAGCTCTGTCCTTTAAAGTCGGTGTCATTCTGCAGTCACAGCCTGCACAGGCTCTACCAAAAATGGAGCAATTTCTTCCCCAAAGTGCAAGTGCAATCTCCATGAAGTTACTCTGTGGATTTGCTAACTTGTGGAGTTTTGTTGTCTTTGTGCACTGGAAATGTTAGGCAGAATCTTGTGCTCATATGAATTAGGCTTCTTGGCAGAAATCCCTTATTTTGTGTAATTAATAATTCATTTTATCCTCTTCCCTTTAATAAATAAGTTGAGAAAAAACAAGATTATAAAAAGAACCAAGGTTTTAATTCCTATTTGGGTGCTGTAAGCTTGGTATAATTGTCTACAATCTCGTGGTGTCTTATTTTTAGGAAACCAATTACAATTTCACAGTAAGTCCATGGTCATTATCGAGTTTGAAATGTCAGAAAATACAACAGCATTCCCATTTCCTCTAAGTATCCATTTGGCATGTTTCTGGCTTGCTTTTTCAGGACTCAGAAATATTATACTCACCTTCACACCAAGGCAACGCTGGGTACAATACAGGTGTTGTACTGATTTAGCTACGGTTGTATAAAATACTGGTAGTACAACTCTCTAATGTAAACAAGCACCAAGTCATTACTGGAAGCAAGGCAACAGGAAGAACTGCCCCAGAAATTTTATTCCGAGAGCTCCTGCGTTTTTGACAGCCCTCGTGAGAGCACAGCAGGGTGAGCAAACGATCTGCTTTCCTCTCCCTGGCCCCTGAGCCCTTCTCAGGCTGAGGGCTCCCCTCCCACCAAGCCCAGAGAAGGCTCCGTTTTCAGTCCTTCCTCAAGGGAGCAGAGCCAGGCAGGGCTGCTTGGCAAATACAGAACTTTGTGACTGCTGCCTGTGCTCAGAGGAGATCACAACCACTGTGCCACCAAACTTCAGGATGGCTGAATGTGGATGAGGACTGATGGAAGCTTTTGGGAGCGACCACGTTCGGCATCCTTGTGCAGCCTTGCGCACTCCTGGATCTGGCTAAAACTCTCCTGGGCTCCAACAAGCCTTTTGCTGCCTATGGAGCCTTCTGGAGTTGAGCAGAAAGCCCGGCTTTAGGGCAGAGAGAGAGTAAAAATCAGTGGTGCTGGCAGGGCTTCCACTTGCCAGGCAAGGCTAGCCCTGCTCCTGGTTGTTTTTGCTGCTTGGATGCCAGCCAAAGCCCACAGAAATTAGTAGAAAAACCAACTGGATCAGGTCCATAAAGCCTGAGGACTTGCTTCCATTCTTACCCCTTTGATCCAACAAGAGTAGGTATTTACTGAGCGGGGCCTCTCTAGCCCTCTTTGTTGGCCAGATGCAGAAGCGGTAGCAACAGGTTTTTCATGTGATTTAATCGTTTTCTCTCTCACCACATTGGGCAGAATCCTCTTTGTGTTTGTTTCTACATGATTTCAATGCTTTTATGTTCTTTTAGTTTTTATAGGACATCTTCTTTGTGATAGTCCACTTGCATTTCAGAGGGAGAGTCAGGGCCTGAGACTGTCTAATACTTGCAGGATTGAAGCTATTTCAAGTGCATTGGTCATAGTGAGGTTTATTTGCAGAAGTTCTTTCCAAACTTTTTCAAAGGCTGTTTTATCCCTTGCAGACAGCAGCAAGCATTAGAAGGACTGAATTCTTCATTCCCTCCTGTGAAACAGGGAGGAATTTAACCCCAAAAGATGCAGAACTGATGGTGGTAAGACAAGGAGCTGCCCTTGGCATCCATGGAACTTCCCCAGTTAGCAATCTCCTCGAGCACTTACCCTGCAGTCAAATCCAAGGTCAGCATCTGGGGGGGTTGCTCAGTTTGCAGCCAAGTCATAAAAGTGGACATGACTTTCCCAAAGATCTTTTCAAGCATGTCATCCAAGACTCCAGAAAGCATTAACTTGCACTGCTGCCATTCCAGACATTAATCAGAGCATATATTGCAGACAGTCTCCTCAGCAGTGTGCTTATGTGAGTCGTATTTGTTTTATGGCTGTCCTGCTGATTTCTCCCTGATAACGAGACCCTGCATGTGCTGCAGTATCTGTGAGTATGGATTGGAGCAGCCAGGGCTGTTGTCAAATCACCCTGGCAAACGGAGAGGCTGGTGGCACTGAGTTGCATGTATAAATTACATATTGTTCTATTTGCCATAGCGTGGCTCTCAGTAAGGCTGCATCAATCTAGGAACATGCATTAAAATCAAAAAGGACTCTGCAGAGGTACCACTGGCACAGGTCACATTAGACTCTGCAGTGAGAGCTTGCAACATCCCTGTGCGAGCCAACCAGGCATTTAATGCCACACCTGTACCTTGGCTCCCCTGTCAGCATCTGGGAGGCAGCTTTCACTCAGTTATTCATCTTCCATAGTTTCACTCAGCTTTCCTAGCCCTTAACTTCTGGTTGGTTTATTTATTTTTTTTTTACAGTCTGCTGTGTTCTGTTTTTCTAGAAATGGTAAAGGAAGGTACCTTTTCAGCCTTCATAAATCCATTGCTTTTTCAGTAAAGAGAGCACGCTTCTTGCTTTGCAATGGTGAAGGAAATTTGCATGGCATTGATAAGGCACACTCTTCTTTCAGAGGTTTTTTTCCTCTTTCACCCTTGTTCATCACCCTGGCAGCTGTATTTTAACATTGCTTGGGTTTTCTTTGCCAAATTAATTTAAAAATTCAAATACAATTAAGCATGTTCCTTCCTTTTTAATTTTTGTTTTATTTATTTATCAATGCCTGGGAAGGAACACGAGAACCCACATTATAAAATAACAGGTGTATAGAAGTTTGTAGCAGGACAGTGAAAGGCCATAAATACCAGTGGACAGTAAGAGACAAAACTGGTGTCTTCTTAGGGACCAGATATAAAACTTATCAGGCCCAGACAAGTCTTTAAATCAGAAGCTGCTGTATCCTCAATAAGAGTCCAGTGTAGAGTTACTAATTTCTTATTAAAGGAGAGAATTTAATTGGCATTGCTCTATTTGTAAGCAAATAATGCAGCATGTTAACAATGCACTTTATTTTGGTAACTCCCAGAAGAGACCTTAATACTGCAGAAGTGTTTTGCTAGATTAGGACTGGGAAATCTCAGGATGAAAATACTTGCTAAGCAAAAAATATAACCTAGAATATAAGGGCTTCGTGCTAGAGATGTTCTGATACAACTTTAGCAGCAGTTCCTCAGAACACATTTCATCCCAGGACAAATCAAATTTTACCTCCAGCTACTGCCCTGAGCTTTGTAAGGCAGAGATCTGGCATATTTATTCCACTATCTGCAAAAGGTCTCTTAAGCAGGATCCATTCCTCTCCTGGGACTCGTGGGGTTGGCTGAAGGTGTTCTTAGAGCAAGTGTTGGGTTCCTCGTTAGATAAATCAGCAATCTCAGGGTGTAAAAGACTCTCTTTTCCCACATGTGTGGTATATATCAGTCTTCTATTAATTTTTGCTTTTCCATGGGATTTCCAAATCAACCTAGCCTGAGTACAAACAAACAAGTATCCCAGATGTCTGTTAAAATAAGAAAATCCCAGACATAACACTTTCCTCAGTTGCTCATGCTGAGACTTCCCTGTGTTACACAGTTCAGACTGTCATTGCTACAATATCTTTTGGTGGCCTTGGTGATACCCACTCCTTCCCTCCCAAACACATCCCCACCAGTCACCTCTACTATTCCTTTATCCTTTTATCAGGTACTGAATCAAAACCAAGCTCCCTATTCCCACCTCCAAACCCTCTGTAACTTGGAGTGCTCACACTGGCATCATCTTCTAACCCTATTCCTTATCCTCCTAGGATATTTTCTTTTTCCCTCACCCTTGTATCTTTGGGCTGTTTTATTGTCCCCTTCAGCACAGGTATCTGTCTTGCTCTTTGCTGTCCCCCAACCTTGCCTTGATGTTGCTCACAATCTAGTCAGAGGAGCTGGGATGAAGATATTGGTGGCACTGGATAGGAAGGATTTGGGGGTTGAGTCAGGGAGCTCTGTGTGGCTCAGTGTGCTGTCTCTGCTTGACTCCTTTGGGAGCCTGAATTCCAAACCTGTGCCTCTGAGAGCAGCCCAACCCCAGGTAGGGAGAGAGAAATGGGAGGCTAGGGATGAGTAGAGCAAGACAGACCATTTTTCTAGTCAAAATGAGCTGCTTTTGTCTGAGGGTTGCACAGTAGCCATCACACTGGTTGCCCCACTTCCCTCTGATGTATTCAGGTGGAGGGGAAGTCCAGAGAATGTAATGTAAGAAATGCAAATAAAAATGTCTTTCTAGACTTCCTTCTCTTACGTACTGTCTGCCAGAGCCTTCACTCCCCTCTTTTACTGTTTTGCCTATGGTTGTATTTTATGCTTTTATGTTGCTCTTCTGGTAAAAGAAGAATTACTTGCTGTGAGTTTACATAACTTGCCTTTTACTGCTCTGGAAATGAATGTGGGACTTCAATCTTAATTAGACTTTCAGTGTAAGTCCTGTTTTAAGGAATCACTGAAACATATGAGTAACATTAAGCTTCAGAATGTGGCTGCAGAGTTGGATACCTGAAGCTGGTCACCCGACTGGGTCTGTGGGAAGACAAGCATCAAGCACCGAGGTGAAGGTGAAGCAAGGGGGAATGGACTCCCTGAAACCTCAGTAGGTTTTGAATTTAGTGGCAGGTAGACCCCTGCCTGTAGAAGAGTTTTGATTTCAGAGCCCATACTTGTGTCCTCAACACTTTGCTCCTGCATCACGGCTTCTCAACAAAGCAACAGACTTCACTGCATCAGGAAGTTGAGGCTGCAGTCTGAGATCCAGGGTATCACATTACTGAGTTCCTCTTGCAACACAGCCACCAGCTGGAGCTCCACCTGCACCCAGGGAGGAGAAGGATTTCAGTAGTTTGCTCTCAGAAATAAAGTGGGATGGTAGAGATGTCAGAAAATGTACCAAGCTTTGGGAAAAAAAATACCGGCTCATTAAGATGTACTCCAGATGCTTTTGCAAAGTGTCAGTCTCATCTGGTGAACCTGGTGACACCTGCTGAGGAGCAGAAGACACTCAGCACCACACTTCACCTGGAGGCCAGCCCATAACAGTTAATAAGTGAAAGGAACAAGCTGGAATAGTGATCACCTGCCAGGGGCCTGCGGGTGTCGCTGGTAGGATGTCACCTGGTCACAGCAGAGTGGGATGAATGGAGCACTTCGTGGTGCTGGTGGCAGTTTGGTACACAAAGGGGTTTTGTAGAAGCTGGCACAATGATGAAATGCTCCTCTGCAGAAGAAGGGGCCAGGCTAAAAGTAAAACTAAAGGACTGGGAGAGTTGCAGAAGAAGTAGCAGTGGGCCAAAACCCTGTGGTTTTTACATCTCCCTTTTTTGTCTGACCTTCATGACCCAGACTTGATGATGTGCCTCAAGGGTCCATTGGGCTGGGGTGACTAGGACCCAAGGTTTTTGTAGCCAGCAGTGTACATGGTGTGATGTGCTGCTGCTCATGCCTCCCTTTAATTCCACAGTCCAAAAGGCTGAGTACTTATTTTCAGCCAAGTGAAGTAGAGATAGCCTCCAGCTCTAGTCCCAAGCAATGTTCAAACTACACCTTTGTAACTAGGATACTCTCAGTCTCTCTGCTGCATCTTAGGGATGAATATGGGAGAGGATTTGTGACTGCATGCATTTAGACCAGATTCTTAAGAAGGCAGGGATAGAAAAGGAAAGCAGAGGTTCTTTTAAGATCAGTTCTAACAAAAATTTAGTTAAAGATGGCTTTTTAAATTTTGTTTGGTTATTGGGAGTTACCTGAATTTCCCCAGCTCTTCCAGCACTGCATCTGGTGTGGAGCCAATACTGAGAAGATAGGCTCTGGTGCAGAAGCTGAAATCCAAATAATCTCTCTTTCCTAACATGGAGATCAAATTGCCCATTTGATTCATGGATACAGGTAAGGTGGGCAAAAGTAGCAAAATTTATATAGAACAGAGATGGGAAAGAAAGGAAATGCAAGGTAAATGATGTTTGGAATCTGAGGGTACTCTGGGGAAATAGGCAAACACCAAGGAACAGTGCAAGGATAAAAATGGTGAAAAAAGTACATTTTATTTTCTGGAAAAATAAGATGCATAAAGGCTAAACCCCACAATCCTTTACTCATGCAAGGATTCCTGTTGACTTAAATACTTGTGTAAAAGTATTTCTCTGGGTAAAGGACTTGATGGACTGTGTCCAAAACCGGGTTAAGGTTGATGTTTTCACAGAGGCAGCAGTCTTTCGTCTGCCACCCCAGCTACTAAATGACAATCATGGGACACGTCTTACAGGACACCCAAAACAAATGAACAAACAAACAAACAAAAAAAAAAATCTCTGCTGAAGTGCCTGGGAGGTTGGGGGTGGTGGGGGGCTGTCAGGAAGGTGACTCAGTGACCTGGAGGAGGGGTCGGTGGCGTGGGCTCCGCGCGGCGGCTGAGCACGGACCCTCAGCCGGAGGACACAGATGCCAGCACAAACTCACACAAGTTGTTCTGGCGCCTGGCCTAGAACAACACGGGCCTGTTTTTTCCCTTCTGTGCTCAACTCTGTTGCACTGGGACAATGTGAGATTTTTAATTTTATACGCAGAAGGAAGAAAGTATTTGACCTTTTACTTTTTTTTTTTTTTTTTTTTTACTTTTCTGTTTCTCCACTGTACTTATCTTTATGTGCGGTGGTGTTACAAGGCCAGGTCAGCAAATACTTTATTCCAGTGACAAGTTTTTGTGCAAAGGTCACAAGGGGAGGCTGTGAGTGATCAGGGCACTTGTAATAGTCACAGACAGAGACACTGCTCCCAACCTTTTATTTTCTGCAATGGGTTTTTCTGTGGGTTGCCAGGTCCAGCTGATGCAGAAGGAGGCAGAGAACAAGTAGAGCAGCAGAAGGGAGGACTTTGGTGGTTAAAGCCTGACAGACAAATGAGATAAAGTCCTGTCTCCCCCATGCCCTGCTCTTGGCACCAGTGACTCAGGGAGCCACGTTGCAAATCTTGTACTTGTCCAGGTGTGCCTCGATGGAGATGCAGAACTCTGGCCAGCCACAATTCTTCCCACATCTTCAGCAGAGCCATCAGAGTGAGCCTGCACATTCCTGCCCAGCAGCACCAGGAAGGGCTCCACTCTGCCAATGTGAGCCCAGTCTGAGGAAGAACTGCTCATCACCCTTCTCCTCCTCCAGGGCTTTGCAGGAGGTGCCATGAACATGCACAGCCCCAGTCTCATTGAGGCTTGACTCTAGGCAGGTGCTCCCTGGATCAGGACCTAAATGGTTAATTTTCAAGTGGCTTCTTAGAGCAGATGTTCCCATGTGTATCCCCTCCTTCCTTCTTCTGACACATTTCCTACACAAACAGCAGATTGCATTGCTGCTGTCCTTTTGATGTGCAGGAGGGGGAGGAAAATCCCACACAAATGATATTAGTTCTCTTTTCAGGCAGGCTGGTGATGGTGGGTATGGGCATGTGCCTCCCTCCCACCTTCCCCTGCCCAGATGCCTTTTCTGGGACTTTCTTCTTTAGCCCCTGCCCACTTCTGGAGCTGCTTTTAAGGTTGCTTACCTTAAAGTCTGGAAAGGAAGAGGAGGTAAGGTTGGGCAAATTGTGAAAAATTATGGTTGCAAAACACTGCTGTCTGTCTAAACACATCCAGAGGCTGGGGTACTGTCTGCTTCATCTGCTGCCACGCTCTCATGGCTGGCACTTGGGTACCTGCACTCCCTGTGGGCATTGATGAATTAAGCCACACTGCCTGGGTGAGGTTGAAGTTCTTACCAGACAGGAGACTGTTTTTGAGCTTGAGTCTAGATCATTCCCAATCCCAAACTCGCTGTCCAGCCTAGTGGACATGGCCATGTAGTCTCAGGATGGTTGCAGGGGGACAGCTCTTGCATCCTCAGTGAGAGGGGACTCAGGGTAGGGTGGCAGGAGACTGCAGCATAAGATCATTATGGGGAGACCAGGCCTTCCCTCTTTCTTCCAGGATAAGAACCAGGAACATCAGATAAACTCAGGGAGATTGTGGGTTCAGGATGAATTAAAGGGGGTGATTCTCAATGAGACTGTAGTTAAGGTGTGCATCTCCTTTGTAGAACACCTTCAGGGTGTCAAGACTGCACAGGTTTGGGGGACCATGAGAAAATTTCATGGTCAATGAATTCACCATAAGGTGTTAAACACAGTGCACAGATTTGGGCTTATAAAGTCACACAGTGCTGACAGTTTGGAGAATATTCTGGGGAAGCATCACTGATTGCTTACCCCATTCTTACATTCATCTCACCACATCACTGATGTTCTTTTCTGGAGAGAAGACACTAGACTTGATGTAGCTCTGGTCTGTCCCAGGATGGCCTTTTTTATATTATTACCCTGAGACAGGGAAGAAAGCTTGCTGTCACTCTGGTATGGGTGGCAGTTGCAGAAACCCTCCAGACATGTGATGGAGATGATGGAGCGAAGGTGTGGTGGGCTACAAATTTTTCTAGCATCACCCACCTGTGACTTGATGGGGGTGAAAAAGACAAACAGTTGAGTTGAGCTCCTTCCTAGAAAGAACGCTGGTCAGGAAGAGACTTTGCATGGCTGGGGGCTTAACACTGCCAGTGTCAGTGGCTTTGCCACAGAAGCCATGTGGATGCACTGACATGGGGCAGGATGCACATGTGAAGCAGCCTAGCACTGAGCTGGATGCTGCTGAGACATCTAAACGTGGCCAGCGGAGTTTCGGAAATTGGATCTTTTTCTTTATTTAATTTTGTTGGTTTTCCCTGCTTTAGCACCACCCTCATTTCTAACCCCCAGCAGTGGGCTTACAGCATCAGTGCTCTCTCCTGTTGTCTTTGGAGGCTTCCATAACAAGCACCTGATTATTATGAGGATGATGTTTCTTGAGGCAGGGGATGGGAAAGCTCAAACGTGACACTGTGACCAGCCAAAGCAGCAAGGCAGGGAGTAACTGATTGAAATGCTCTAAATAACAAATTCTTTTAAACCAAAACCAATTCCAAAGAGACTCAGCATATTTGCAGATGTTATTCATATAGAGGGAGAATCAAATATCATCAAATAACCCACTAAGCCTGACTTGCTCACTGGCTTAGATAGGATACGCTAAGCTTTGCATGTTATTTCACTCGATTTCTTGAGCTTGTAACCAGAACCAGGCAGTTTGCAGCAGTCAGCCCACATGTTCGATTCAGCTCCTTCTGTGGCTAAATTTATTAAAATTGCCCAAGAGTGTGCACTGAAGCCATCTCCATGTGGCTGTTCACCAGCATTTCTACAGAGACTTCAAGCACATGAGGATCCTGGGAGGGTTGTGTGCATGGGGGAGGGTGTGTGCAGCAATGCAGGCTGGCCCGGGCACTGCCAGCACCTCTGCTTTCCCAGAGCATCTGGGAAAGTGCCAGAACATCTGCCCCTGGCACAGGCCACTGGTGTCAAGCAGTGCTGCTCTTGCAATTGCTCTCACAGCAACAGGCAGCAGCAGGGAAAGGGAAGAACAGACTCGTTACACTCCTGCGAGGAAAAGTGCAGGTTGCTTTTCTCTCATCGTGTTTCCCATGCAGCAGATTTTACAGCTGCGTTTGGGATGTTTCCTAGATGGTGATTTGGTGATATCTTCGGATTTCACAAAGGTCTGCTGTTTAGTGCTTCACCCTGTCTCCAGGGGAAAAAAATAACCTGCCCAGTTTTTTGTTTTCCCCATGTACATTTTTTCATTATTCTTCCACTGCAACCCATCAAGTGAGCTCTCATTTCAAAAAGCACAGTGGTAGAAAAGCTACAGTTTGCTGTACTTTCATTTCCCTGTAACTTTGTTGAAGTTCATGAAATGATGAGAAGTTAGAGGCTGAAAAGAAAAAGCAGCCAGGAAAATGGGGACAAGTGAATCCCTCCCTCTCGTTACCCTGGCATTACCCCAGCTTCTTTCATTTCATTTTGTTCAGCAATAACAATGATAGGAAACAGAATTTTTTATCAAGTGTCCTTTGTGAATACTCAGAAAAGGTAATGTTTTTCTTTGGTTTACTACCATAAGTATTGGCTTCATTGCTCAATACTTGGAAATGGAAAAATTAAAAATAAAAGCTTTGGAGAAAAGCAGGTTATGGTAGGCACAGTTCCAGCCACCAGGAGCTCAGACTGAATGTGGGAGACAAGGATTCCCCCACAAGCATCGGAACCCTGAGGTCTCCACGGACCTTAAGGTTACACTTGCTCTTAGACATTATTCTGCCATCAGACCATACTGTCTCTACAATACCAGTAAAAGCTGAAAGGAATTTCTTTGTCTTTCCCCATGTTGCCAGCATCCCTCGGTCCCACCCAGCATCTGGCCCATCGTGTGGTACAAGCTCTCCTTCCCCAATGCTTTTACAGGTCATCCCAGGAGTGTTACCAGAGCTCAGGGCTTAGGTGGTTGCTCTTCACATCAGGAAACTGTATAATGCATTTCAGCACTTAAAAAGATAAATTTACCAGTTTCATTGCCTCACATGTAATATATATTTATGAAGGATGTGTCCATGCAATTTCTACTACTAAATTTTTAACCCTTAGCAGCCCTTAGTAGCCTTAGATGCAGCAAGAATCAAATTATTTCCCTTTAATATCAAATTGTTCGTTACTGTGTGATTTTTTCAAAGGCTGCAGTGTGGAAAGTAAGAAATGCCCATTGTTGCCAAACATATAATCACATGTGGGGCTTAATCCTGTAAACATGCACAAGGAAAGTTACTTACATGTCTAAGTCTTTGGTGCAAGCATCCTGAACATGCATCTGTACAGTATTTAACATGTAGGGTTTGAGCCAGCCGAGGGTCTTTGTGCTAAATATATAATAATTATTATAATGATGGCATTAATGATTTGTTTGTGTGCTGTTCTTACATCTAGTGCCAAATATTATACAGAATGTGAATCTGGGAAGAATTTAGCCCTTCACATTTTATATCTGTAATAATCCATGACTGAATTGCTGGATTCCATCTCATTTGTATATGCCATATTTTTTTCCGGAACATCTGTTTAAACCCACACTGGATAGCTGCCAGATTAGTGGAAAGGATACGGTATAAAGAAGACTTTTGTTTCCTCCGAGCAAGGAGAAAAAATAAGTTACAAGTTGGTGCATATTGCCGAGAAGAAGCAACTTTTTCTCTCCAGAAGCAGATGTCCTGTAGTGTTTGAAAATGAAATGTTTTTGTGTCTTGCAGGCAAAGGTTCTGTGCTTCAACAATATTGATTGTCAGTTAGTGCAGGCTGTCAGCCTGCCGTGGTTAACCTACCAGTTGTTGGAGAGACAATCACAAGCAATTAACAATCACATTTCACAGTTTCAAATGCATCCATATTGCCACTTTATTCAAAATACTTTTTTTTTTTTTTCATGTTGGAAAATGTACATTGGTGAGAGAGAGAGAAGGAGTTTTCTTTTTTCCTCCTGCCAACCATATTTTCATTGCTGGCCAAATTAAGAGAGATATATAATGCTCATAAAGTTGCTGCAGTTTCTTGATTAAAATCTTACATCCAGCACTCCTTTCGACATCAATCTATATTAATAAGGAAAGAGCACATTGCCTTGCATGTCTCCGTGTTGTGCCTTAGACACAAAGCACCAGGGAAGCATCAGGGAAAGATTCAGCTGCAGAACAAGCTGTAGCACAAAGAGAAAAGGACTGTTCTTCATGAGGATGGACCTTTGTGATTTGAAACAGGAAAATTGATAGGAAGATTAAAACCAAGAAGAGCCAAGGGCTTAGCAGCTGAAATTACAACAGTGCTGGCTGTGCAGCAGTTATGGGAATGGCTGAGAGAGCCAAGGTAGCAAAGTGCTGAAATCAGCCTGATACATTAAGAAAAACAGCCCATGTGAGAAGAAACATGGAGTACTACACATTCCCAAAATCAGCAGTGCCTGTGGCTCTTGCCACCCCTCTGCCAAGCATCCTTCAAGGCTTTGGTAGCTGGTGGCTTTTAAAGAGTAATATCAGGGACGCTGGGTCTGGGCACTCTCTTTCCATAACTCAATGTGTCACAGAGCCTGTGCCAGGCACCATGCACGTTGTGTTGTGACAAACTGTGCACACTGTCACCTTGGTTGGTGGGTTTGGTCCAAACACCTGGGAACCATCTCAATGTCATAAACCAGCATGACTTAGAAGGACTTTAGGCGAAGACAAATCCTGCCAACTTTTCCATACAAAACCATTTCCTAAAAGCAGCAAAAATCCATCAGTTCTTCCAAGGCAGCACACCACTTACAGCCTCAAAAGAGATTTCTGACCACCAGATGACTCCCACCATGGGGTTTCTTCACACCCCAAACCTCAGAAGCCCTTCCTTTGGCTCTGTTATCTGCCTCTCATGAAATCCATGTGTTGTCTGGGTCCACAATGCTCAGGAGAATGGGACTGAGAGCATCACTTGCAGGTTTTTTTGGTGAGAATATGCCCCTTGCAGACACCTCAGGTTCTGCCTTGTACACGGGGAGGGCAAGGAAATGTCAAGTCCTAAGCAAACCCGTATACATCGTTCAGAGGTTGTCAAGAGCAGCCAGAAGAAAATGTCAACACATGCTTCACAGTTCAGAGGATCAGAAAAACAAGTTGGCTGTGAGCCTGTCCATGGGAAGGGTTTTTTCCCCACCTTGCATTCCCTTCCATCAGCATTACAAACCTCCCCCCAAACACAGAGCAGCATCAGAACAGACTAAATCAGCAATGGACTTGAGTCCTACGGAGCTGCTGTGGCATTGCAGCTCTGATGGATCAATCCAGTGAAATCTTCATGATTTAGGATCTCAGCAGAAGTATTTCAGAAAGGATGGGCAATTTGGGTCAGCAGTACTGCAAATGAAAGATGCTCTAACTGGGGAATCAAAAGAAAAAAGGGAAATTATGCAGCTGAATAATATTGAGAAATCATCTCCTACGTGCAAATGTACACAGTTTCTGATACCAAGGCTGATATGAGTATAAAAGTGAAGAGTTTCATCTTTAGTAAGACTTTGTCAATTCAAAACTTAGATTAAAAGGATTTCTGTGCAGTAGCTCTCTGACCATCTTCACCTCTTCTCTGTACAAAACACTTGTTTGTGGTTTCACAATCACATTTTCCTATTTTTAAAACATGTTTTCTCTGCTGTCTTGCTCTGTGAGAAAGACATTGAAACTGCAAGAGAAACTGTCTCAACAGAGGAAACTGAAATGGTTTTGTGCATGACATGTGAACAAGGGAACAAAGTAAACACCGACAAAAATAGAAAGCAGTGCTTTATTTTCTCTCTGATCTTTCATTTTTAGGGGATATTTGTGATTACAGAGAACTTCCAACATTTCAGGCAAATGGGAAATTTTTAAACAACTGATGTAATAGAGAGTTTACGTGTTAGCATGCAATGAAACAATATCTTATTCTTACTGACAGCAGGATACAAAGATTGTTTGTATTTAGGACTCTTCCTGAACCAAGCAAGAATGATGGATAAATGGCTTGAAATGGACTGCAGACCTTCTCAGCACACTCCATAACTCTGAATAGCTCTGTATCTTTGATTCTTCTAGGGTTAAACATTCAAGAAAACTAAACATGATTTTCCCCTTCTCCTATGTCTGCCTTTGAGCTGAGGAAGAGTTTTCTATCAAGCAATTCAAGCTGTGGAAGCACCTCACTGTTATTTATGATCCCCAAAATCTTGCTCCTGGTACCAGGGATGAGAAACTCGGATCCACATTGAGCAAATCACTTGGTCTTATGCTAATCTCGATCAAACTGTTGACACTGACATTAAGCAAACATAGTGGGGTGTAATTACATTTCACAGTGATCTATGAAATATTCATGTAATAATACCAAATACATACATGCAATCATGCAATATCATCATCATAAACTGTGGTCAAATACATATGATATTTGCAATGCTTATATCTTGTTCATATAAATAAATATTCATTAGAACTGAAACTAATTACTGCATAGTTGATGACAGCTGAGAATATTAAGCACCACTACTGAATTATGCCTTCAAAGGCAATGAAATGACATTCATTTTCAAGTTGGGTCAGTTTATTTGTCCAGCTATGATAATATTTTTTTTCCAATGGAAAGAATAATGTTTATACTAATTGTCATGAGAATGTCTAAGCATTTTCTGTGACTAGTAATCAAATTAGGGAGCTGCAAGTGTCTGTAACTACACCAATGTTAGTCTATTTTCATATTTAAAATTGGCCTTTCCCACAGCTCATTCAAGTTTATGTTCTAGCCACATGTCCCACAGATAAATAAACAGATGCTCTATATAAAGAGTTAGATCATATTCTGAATGAGTGAGGAACATATGTCATCATTAAGAGAAGCTTCAGTGCCAACGCTGGCATTAAGGTAGAGGAAAGAAAACAAGGAAGAACTTGAAATAGAGCAACATAATCCCAAGGAAGTTGTCAAAACCAGAAGAGAGGTTATTTGTGCTAGAGTTGGCAAGAAAATGTTGTTCGGCAGTTTTTACTGAAAAACAAAAGAATAGCTAGAGGAAATTTTGATTTTTAATTAAAAAACATCCTCTGTTGTTGGTAGTTCTGGCCTGAAACCAAAGAGTATGTTTTTCTACCTTAACATGCCAAACTCCTATGTTTGTTTGCACTGAACTTTTTGTGGGGTGTCCAGTTTTCCTGTGAAAACAAGAAAACAAAAACTGAAATTTCACAAGAATATTTCTCTTTGTTGGAAATCAAATTCTTTTTTTCAAGTGAGAAATTTTCATGGAAGTTTTTTTTTTTTTTACATGCTGCTAATGAAAGGAGGATATCCAGATATAGCTGATGATAGATCTTTGCTGTCTGAATGCAACCAGATGACATTGTTTTTATTGTTACTGTAGTGTTGTGTGCTTCATAAATAGAGACTGGAAAGACAGTTCATGCCCAAGAGATCATTGTAATCTAAATATAAGTCTAGAGGCTTTATTTATAAAATGTACAGAATCAGGGGTTTTTAATTGCATGCAGAAATATTGTTCAGAGGAAAGTACTATGCACGCATAAGAAGAATTTTAGTTCTGAAGTTTTGAGAAAATCGTAGTGAAAACTCATGCTATAAGTGAAATCAAAAAAAAAAAAAAAAGGGAAAAAGTTATCTGCAGATACCTCAAAGATTTATCTGTAATTCAATTATAGCAAATGAGCAGAGGACTGACATAGAAAACCTGGAAAAGACCACAGATGTCCCTGAAGAACCAAAAGAGGGAAGTGAACTCTGTGATGGGCAGAGATCACTGATGCAATCAGAGGGTTTATGCAGGATATTGATCCAAGTGACAGTTGATTTCCCTAAATAACAATCTTCCCAAGACACATCGAAAGGTGTGGTGAATAATAATAGTGCACAAAGCATTGGAAGGACAGAGCTCCTGCTACCCCGATTTTATCACTAAATTCCCTAAAAAAGGGTTAATTTTTTGTAAGGAATTCACAGGAATTGGGGGATCCAAGAGTGGGAAGGGTGAGACTGTCTAGAGGAAAAGGAAAGACCCTGTTCACTGCTATCAGAGTAGCATGGGGGGATGAGGATCAGGGAACTGGGGGCCAGGCTGGGGACCCTCTGGCTGGTGGCACACGGAGAGGAGGGACATTCTGCATCTGCACATCTCCAGCCTCCGGAGGAGGCTGCTGGATTTAGCAGCCACTTTTGGCTGCCAGTTGCATCGGTCAGTGGCAGCGTGTAAAGGTTTGGCAGAACACGGCCGGACCTGTGTGAGACTTGGCTGCCTGCACCATCTTTTTATGCACTTAATTTGAGAAATGAGTACACGACAGAAATTTCTCATGGCCTGACGCGACAGAAAACATCCAGTGCTTTGTAAGCTGAAAACCTCCCATAAAGCCCCAGATCCAGGAAACACCCGCTTGGCACTCTGGGTTTGGAAAAGAAACTTTACAGGAAAGTTGTTGAAAGGGTATTTGGAGCAGGATCATTCATACCAAAAAGCTTTATGCTATTTCTTGTCTGTGGTTGTGCAACTGCCCTTCTGTCCAGGTCTTCAGCATTGGCACTAAATGAGTCTTCACCCACCAGCCCCTGCCAACAGGTCCTGAACTCCTGAAAAGGGAGTGAGGGAAGGGGCAGCCTAGACCAGGGTGGACACTGTGCTTGTCTTCTCACCGTTGTTGTGGCCATCACCACCTGCTCTGGGTCCCTTGGATGGGCAGGTTTTCTGAGGTTGACTGGAAGAAGAGCAGAGCCATAGGTTGCCAGACAAAGTCAGCAGGCACTGGCAGACAGTTGGCAGTCAGGTATGTTCCTACCTTGCTCCAGCTATTTCATTTATGTGACAGTTAGGGAAAACATCTGGCACAACATCTGACTGACACATATCCAGCTACAGAAAGCTGAGAAAAACCAAAGCAGCCATCAGGGATAACAAAATCCATTTTTGTGCATCTTAAGCCTTACTCTCTTCTCTCAGCCACCAGATGTGAACCAGAAGTAACTCAGCTGAGGTCAGTGAAGGACTGGCTAAAGATGGTGTGAGCTTGGGTTAAAATGTTCCTGCCTGATGAGACAATCTCTTAACCAAGCCACCCAAATTTCCCTACTGGCACCATCACTGATTTTATGTAGGACCTGGGATAGGAATTTTTCTTCCTTGCCTCTGTTTCTCTCACTAAATGAGGGAAACAAGAGGCTGCTTTGGTCACACAGGTTGTATCTGCTAGTGCATCCTAGAAGGGTTAAACATAATTACAGCCATTCTGGCTCCATTGATGACTGTACATAACTTTTGGTGAACACCTAACAACCAAAGGTAAAACAGGATCAGGAGCTAGAAAGTGAAACACTTTCAGTTTAGCCTGACTGTATAAAGCATGTTTTCAGGACAAATGAGGAACCACTGCAACAGCTTCCCAGCAACCATGGTGGATTGTCCATGCAGAGTATTTACAGGCAGCCTAGCTTTTATTCTGACATTAAAGATAGAGGATCTAGAGGACTAGAAATATGTTTTAACATTTAACTTTCCTGTATCCAACAGCTGTTGTCCTCACTACTGTAAATTAAAGATACTACAGTGATATGAGGGAAGCCCAGGTCTCCGCAGGGCTCAGATGCACAATCCAGTCACTGCAAGCGAACAAGCTCCCTCATGTCAGCTGAGATGTGGTAACTCTGTGGGTGCTTGCTCCTGCAAGCAGTAACAACAGCTCCCTTCAGCAACTGTAATGTGCTCTCTCAGCCCTGCTTTCCCCACCACAAGTAAGTGCCATTCTGCTGCCTTTACGGGAGGCAGAGTGGGTCCATGGTTACAAGAGTCACCCCACTCAGCTGGGCTGACAAGCAGTAGCTTGTCAGATGGCAGCATCTCAACTGAGTGTCTGAGTTCTAATATTCCAACTCCACTGAGAAGACCTCTCTGGAGATGTGGTCGTTCTTCAGATGTTGTAAAAGTGGATTGTGGCTGTGCAGTGGCAAAGTGCAAACAGGGAGCCCACAATCTTCTCCCCAGGTCTACCTGAAGTTCTCCAGCTTAATAAGCAGTCACTGCTGCTGCTATCCAAAGTAACTGCTTAAAATACTTTCTGCTGTTGGAATATGCCAGAACAACCCTCCTCCCACATCCAGCCCCCATATGGAACAATCTAAATGCAAAAGAAATGACTAAAAGGGTGTTTTTGGAAATAATTAGGTCAATTAGAATGTAACAAGGAGAGTGGTCTAGACATAGAGAGCATTTAAATTAGCAACAAACTGCTCCATTTGGGTTCTTCAGTTCAATCAGCTATTTAATCATCAATTCATCTATGTGAATTCCTAGCAAATTAGGGAATTTGCTAATTTAACGTACCCTCAAGGAGGTGACTAAATTATGTATCAATGTCACTGATGCCTGCTCTGTCTACAGCACAAGAAACACAGTCAAGCTCCTCAGAGGGCTTTGGTGTCATATGCTCTGCAGGGATCACAAGAACTGATGTGTTTTAGAAAGGTCTGTAAGGTTAAAAAAGAGGCTTTGGTTCTGCATTAGCCAATCTGAATTTCATTTAACGTTTCCTTGCCCAAACCTGAAGCCCAAGCTCAAAGCTGCTAATAAACAGGAGGGAACTGAAATGAATTTGTTTCCCAGCATGTCTTGTACTCTGAAGTGGCAGGTGGCCATTTTTTTTTTTAAGCCAAAGGTAAGTAACAATAATCACTTTTATAACTGATACAGTATAAGCAGATCTAAAAGTGGGAGATGATAAAGGAACCCATAGCATCCCCTTACATGATATGTTAAGAAACTGGTTCTGTGGCATGTACAGCACGTCTCCCAGGCAATATAAAATGCCATCGGTCACTCCTAGTGGAGCTAACCCTTACCTGGGTGAACCTGGCCCCTGTGGAAAGCTGTACAAGAGTTATCCATCACTCAGGTCACTCCTCTAATTGTAACTGACACATTTAAAAAAAAATCTGTTCTGACTCTATAATTGATGCCCTGCCAGAAGCCAAAGTGTCCCTCCTCTGGGGCTCAGATGTGATCATCTCACATGTTTCTTCAGGACTGACACAGACTTTGGTGAGGCTGAAACCAAGCTCTGAAGAAAACAAGCGTGTGGTGTGTCTCTAAAAGGGACCTTTGCAGAAAACATGGGTGGGGAGGAAACGGAAGATGAGAAAGTTGGGTGGGAAAGAAAACAAAACTGGAATTTTTGAAAAATTTAATTTTGTGCTGCACAACCTTCATGATTTACCCTCTTTACCATTCCCTTTTATTTAGACTCAGCAATCTGAGGAAGCCCCCACTGTGTAGTCAATAACAGACTGTGGATTCAATCTTGGGTCCTGCCTAGAGCAAAATGGATGCTATTATTTGTCACACAGTAGCTCTGCTTAAACACCCCTTAGGAAAGTGCATGCTCCTGTCTGGTGAGAGCAGGCTGACAGCCCCAGAGATCCTTTCTGGATGGAGTGGTACCTCTACAGGTAAGAGGCAGCATCATTCCAGCACAAGGTGCTCTTTGTCAGACACTGTCATCTGCAGGGGTTCCTGAGAGGTTACACACTGATGGGAAAACAGGCCCCACGTCACAGAGTTCAGATGTTTCTTGAGTGGTATTCAAATGCCTGGAGATAGAGGATGGGTGCAGCCTTGGCAAGATCTTAAAAGCAAGATAAGGAGAAAGGAATAATTAGGCATCTGACTGGAGCTGAAAATTCACATCTCTTCTCAGGATTGGTGAACAGCTTTGGCTAAAATAAGATGCAGTTTGAATCTCTGCCAGTTGCCTGTATTAAACTGAACCCTTTTTTTTTTTTTTTTCTCCTTAAGATCAGAGATTGCTTTGTTCAGTGTTGGAGCACGTCAGAAATTCTTCTGTGAACCTTGGAAGTCTAAGTGGGGGGGAGTGGAGAAGAAGGAGTTACCATATTGCTGCATTTGGCACCGGGTGCAACCAAGTGAATGCTGCCTCCAGGTCTGGGTCTGGGATTCAGCAGGGATTTTGAGAAAGAAGCTGCATAGATGCAGTTACACACTTTGCTACTCCTCTGTGCCTGTAGCATTTTAGGAGATATGTCTTGGTTAAATATAAACTCCAAAGAGAGGGACCCTCTGCTCATGCTGGGGCTGGCTGTTTTCAGAGAAATTTGCCCTGCAGCCCAGGACCTTGCACAGAGATCAGCTTCCTTCCATAGCCATTTGCTGGCTTTAAAATCACTTGCAGCCTTCCCAGATGGGCCTGAGATGGCATGGAGCTGGCCTCCTCAGGTCCTTGGGATTCTGAAAGTTTGCAAGCACCATCACTGAAGCCCAGAGCAGGCCCAGGAGAGGGGTTTCAATAAAAATACCCTTTGACTTGAGCAGAAAGTGAGATTATTTGGGCAACAAATGAATACACCGAGTATAGACTAATGTGGCCAGATCTGAAATGAAAATAAAGACAATTTTAGCATTCCTTTACAGTGCCTGATTGACGAATTTGGTCACATGGCAGGAAAGAAGGTCACTGAAGAAAGCTCTTTTAACAGAAGCTCATTCGTATTTTAAACTGGTCACATGCCTTTTCATTTGTGTCTTCTCTAATGTGAGTCCCCTCTTCCTTCATCTTATTTACATTAATCTGTTTTCATAATTTGCTTTGAATTGCAAGCAGACTTTTCTCTATCAGCCAGTTTGAAGGAGCAGCAGAGGCATCCCCCTCAACTCCTTTTTTCCTCCTGTGTCCAAGAGGAATGGCTTCTCCTAACGAAAGAGCATCATCTCAATTGCTTTGACATGATGCATTTCGTGCTGACTGGTCAAGATCAATTTTAGAAACAAACTGTAGCATGGGAGTGTTGCTACTCTTCCATGTGTCTCTGCAGTCAGGCTCACATCAAACACGTTCCACGTCATGTCGCGGAGCAGAAAGAAAGGTTTGCAGCTGAAACAGTGGGACTCTATCTGACACTATCAGAACTGCTCCACAGTGATGCCACGGAGGCAAAACACAGATTTCTATCAGAGAAACATATATCATGCTCAGGAGGACAGCAGTGTTTGTAAAAGCGTGCAGCACATAATGAGGAGAATTTCACCACGCACAGCAAGGAGATGTGTCGGCGGCTACAAAAGCAATAGATTTAATTCATACCTGCGAATAATTTGATCTTCAATTTTCCTCCACATTACTCACTACACCCAAACAGCTTGTACAAGTTGTCAACGGGCAGAAATTGTCAAGGAGTTATGGCTTTTTAAGATCTGACTTTCTCAGCATTTGCAAATGCAAGAGCAGAATGCTGATTAGCCCTAAGATGACATATGCATAAAAGAAAGGACCCCAGGAATATAATAATTCAAGGCTACTTAAAATGAAATGTGTTTCTGTAAACATTATGCACATAGTGATTTGGGGAGTCTGAACCCCGAGCTGAAAACCAGGCTGAATGCATTTCCAGGGAATATGCAGTTAGTACCTCGACTGTGATAAGATTACAATGAGCATTTTTGACTATTGCTAACTATACATTTGAGCTGTGTGGGTCAACGTGGTGACTCAGCAATCAAAGTTACTTCATCCTGCTGCAGAGGACTGCAGTTTGGTTTCCAGCACCACATTTAAGATTTCCAGGGGGAGCAGGAGATGAGTCAGGGAATTAGAGCAACCTTGCATTACTTAACTAGTGCTTGTGGCTTGATCAATGGCACTGGGAAGGCTCTGCTGTAGGGAACCCCTGCAACAGTGTCGCAGTGTGCTCGCTGCTACAGAGTGCTGTGGAGGCTTCTGGTGCACTCAGAAATGGGGGGGAAATAAAGGAGAGAAGGCAAAAAATATACATATGGTCAGCAAATAATGTGAAAAATTACTGTAGCATCACATGGCAGGTATTATTTACCTTACTGTTCATGAAGTGATGCATAGTGTATCGCATCTGCGATGCAGGCAGACACAAAATTTCATACTGCATGGCTAAAAAAATGCTGCTATTCTCTAGGCATAGCCAATCCCTGGTAAACTGGAATGTACACAAAGCCCACAACATTCCTTAGAGCCAGGAGAGTGTCCTCGCTGGTCAGCTGCAACATCGGGCAGGTAATTAACAAATGCCTGGATAAAATGAGTAAGGTCTTGTTTATCAATCAACATCCTATTAATTAGCTCACGTGTCAATTTTAATTGAAGTGATTTGTATTAATAATGGTCATCTGTTCAAGTTGTGTGGCATACCTGCAGGGATCTGTGCTTGCTCCTGGGCTTGAATTTTGGCAAATATTCCAGCCTGGAAAATACCTCCACAATTTCAAAACACCGAATTTTGAGAGCTAAATAGCTGTGTAACTGATAGCTATTTATTAATAGAACCTTTGCAGGGGAAACCATTGCCTGATAACTACATCTGAAGTGAAAACAGAATAACAGTGTTATGTAAGAAACTCTCTAGCTGAATCCGTGTCATAAAAAAGCTCCAATGACACACATAAGGGGGTAACATTATTTGCAAATTATAATAATGGCTTTCCACATCTGTTCTCATGAAGAGGGAAAGCTGTGTGGCTGCTGGTATTTTATTTAAAGTTTGAATCCATTCCATATTGCTTTACATTTTGCAAAAAAACCCACAAAACTCTCTTACTCTTCTTCATTTTACCTTTTCTTATTTTGTTAAAGGCAATGCTGTAGCTCAGATTACTCGGAGGTTGTCATCATCCCACGATCAGGTCGAGCCTCTTCTGGTACTGAATTATCCCAGGTGTGCTTTCAATTTAAAAATTACTCTGTGAGGACAAATATTAGGACAATCACAGCTGCTTCTGTGCTACTGCACATGATTGTTATTTTATCATTTATCAGCTTGCCAAAGCTCCCTGGTGCTGTGTGCTGTCCTCGCACTTCACAAGAGGCAACGCCTGCCCCAAGGAACTTATAATCAAAAACTGCAGAATGGGCTGGGAGAAGGGAATTAATCAATGATTGACTTTCTCTGCATTAAATACAGGAGTGTCTGAGGTATGGAGATTCAATGACTTGGCTTGGTTATGCAGAGAGTCTATAAAAGAATTGGGAATTGAAAGTAGCCCTCTTCCATCTAAATCCAGACATGTTGAGTCATCAGTCAATAACAAGACTGATTTCCATGGCAGTAGTGTTTGGAGGCTTTAATCAGGTTTCATGTCCTATTATGCTGGGTACTGTGTAAATATAGAATAACAGATACTCTCTGCAGGCATGTCCTTAAACAGATCCCTGCTGATTTCAGTGGAACTCTACACGTCCAGAAGGATACCCTGGGGTAGATCTGATTTTCTAAATAGGGATGAGGAACAGTAGGTGGGAGCAAAACCTGCAGGATTTATGGGGAACATACCATTATAGGTAATGGGTAGCAACTTCTTTGATCCCTTGTTTTATTCAGTAAGAGGGTAAATGAATAAAAGAAAATCATAAACTTTTTCAGTGATAGTCTGTTACCTATATGCTTTGAAGTATCTCAATAGTGGTGTTTTACTGAAATGCGAAGTTTTTCTGCCCAAGAATAAATCAAAAACACTTAAAACAACTTTGGCAAAGCTCTTCTCCAGTTTTTAACACAGTCTTTAGCAAGGAGTAACCTCTTTGCTAGCTTAAAAGGTGGGACTGCGAAAGGTAGATGGAAAATAAAGATGCTGTACTGGGAGAACTGTGAGCACGTTTAGAGGACATCTGCTAAGATGTTATCGGTGGCAGAGAAGCCCTGCCCATTCGGTGACATCATTCCCTACAACTGCCAGCCTGTCCTGGCAGGCTCTGGGGCTGCAGCGGGAACGCTGTGTGAGAGCCAGGCTGGATGCGGCAGAGGAACACAGTGGGCTTGACTCCCTCTGGGCTGGCAGGGAATAAATGGCTGAGGAGCAGTCGCTCCTCCAGCTGAATGCAGATGACAAGGCTGAGGGCAGTGAAGACCGCAAGGCCAGTCAACAGATTGATTTCTTTCATGGCTGCCTTTATTATTTTAAAAGTTAGCGTGTTAGATGAGCACCAAGAAGCTCCCGTAGCGACGGTGCTCAGCACCGGCCATGGGTATGCCGAGAGGTGGGTCCTGTCCCACACAGCCCTGGATGGATAATCCTGTCCTGACTTACACAGGCTCCTCTTGGACCCAGTTAATGCGTGAGCCCTTCTGATCAAGGCTGGGATGGGAAGCTCAGCAGACAGGCAATGTCTGATGACTCGAGGTCCAAGAAAACTGATGCTATGTGCCAAGTACGGTGAGGGGTGGGGTGGGCAACCAAAGAGGTATTTGTTACATAGGCACAAGTGCAGGGGTTTTGAGCCTGAATTCTGCAGCGCATGTGTCTGATTCTTATTCCTAATACCTTCTTAAACTTCTCCCTAATATCTTCTTGACTTCTGGATACAATCAGCTCATGGTGGCAGCAATGTTTTCAATACCTTACCCTCTACTAGCAAGCTTGAATCAGGACTGTGTTGTTGGGGCACATCTCCAGATCACACCGGTTTACTGCAGTAAGGGTTGTATAACAGACCAGTCTGGGAGTGCATGAACTGAGCTCCCTTCCACTGAACCTAAAGCAGTATGATCCTCCAGAGCAGTTCACATGAGCTCTGACCATCACTGGGTATATACTCCATGGGACTCCAAATAAAGCTAGCCTGAAGCACCTTCACTTCACTGAAACACCTTTGGTTTGGAGATGGGGTCCTCAACATCCACAGAATGACTCCAGAAAACCACTCCTCAAGGGTCCTTACTGCTCACACAGACCAAGTGCATTGCAGCTTGTTGCTCTCAGGGAACTTCGAGCTGAGAGCAGAGGAAGAGGGTTTGGGCTTGGAGAGGAGCCCAGCCCCCTCAGAGCAGGATGGACGTAACTCACTCTGGCCACAGAGCGCAGTAGCCACAAGCCTATCTGTAGGCACAGCTAACAAAACCAGTATAGAAGTAGCCAAAGGCTAGAAAAAAACTCTCAAAAGTTTTGTGACAAGAAAACATCAGGCAGAAAAGAAGAACTCAGTGATTTCACTGAGGGCAAGTGGTAGCATAAGCTCAGACATCAAAGAAAACACAGGAGAGAGATGCTCTAACAGGAAAAAAAAATATAAATTATTACTGCACCTCTCACAGGACTGCTTGTTGTATTAAAAATAAAGCAGAATCTGAATATGAATGAAGGCATCAGTAAACACAATTTTGTGGCTCCAGTAGCCAGAGTGTCAGACCAGAATGATGCTGGAACAGTCACTTCTGCCCTTAAGTTTCCAAACTATGAGCAGGTGATTCAAAACTTAGCAGATAGTTGCACGCATGCAGATGCCATTAAAAACACACCAAAGAAATTACATGCAATCCCCTCTCTTCTAGCCTTATTATGCAAATAATAAAACCACTTGCCAGTCCACTGGGTAAATGTCATATGTATATACACTTTAAAGGATATGGGCAGCCCCCGTCACCATAATGCTTAAAACCTTAAAAACTTGATCCCATCTCTTGTTCTGTAGGAAACTGAAAATGTCATGAGGAAGACAGAGCTGCTCTGCACTGGCAGTCACTTGGAGATCAATGTGGCCAGAAGCAGTGCTCCAAGAACCCACTGCTGTGACTGTGCCCTTATCCAGCAGTGTGGCTGCTGCTCCTTTCACAGAGATCTGCACATGTGGATCTGCAGGGGTAATCAACCACTGAAACAGCCCCCAAGTTAATATGCCCACACCTTGCTTAGCTCTGTAATTTTAGGTGAAGAATTTAATCGGCATTGGGTGTGTGAGGGGTGGGAATGCAACAGGAACCTGAAAGTTTTTACTTTTCTTTTAAAATGTGTCTATAATGTGAGTATTTTAGTCTCAGAGGATTTGCCTATCTGACTATAGTTAAGATCGTGATGTTCCCTCACACAGATCATGGGAAGTTTAGCTTTTTTGGGTATCTTTCCTGATCTAAGAACTCACAATGTATTACTTTACAAGAAAAGGGGAAAAACAGCAGTTTGAAGCAGACTTCAGTCCCTTCAGATCAAAGCCCATGTCTTCTGATGTGCGTCTACAGTGCCTAACAGTGCTTAGTCCAGGCTGGGACTTGTGGTTATTACTGTAACAACAAAAGTGACTGCAGTGGGGTATGGCACAGAAATATTTGCTATTTTTGTATGTTTTATTTAGTGCATTTTCTATGCAAACCAATTTGATTCCTGTTTATGTACCAAACTCCCCATAGCATGTTTGCCCTTTGTCATGGTTATCATTATTCCTGGTGAAGAGGACTGTACTGCTCTCACTTTGGAGTTAACAGCATTGACTCCCTGCCATCCCAGGGCTGTCCAGCTTTAGCACCCCTGTCACCAGGAATAGAAGCAGGAATCCAAAGCTTGGTCTCCTGTCCAGCCTATTCCAGGACTTCCAGCAAGCCATGAGGAAGAGCAGCAAGGCCTCATTCAGTGCTGCTCTCCACATTACCACTCCAGCTGACACCCATTTTTGTAGGAAATTCATTGGAGAAGTACCAAAAAACTCATACATCTATTAAGTCTCAAGATGAATTTCTAAAAAGCAAACCCTCAATGTTTTAGCATGACTGTATTTATTATTGTTTCCAGAGAGCCTGCTATTGTTTCACTATTGAGAAATACACCTTCAAACATTGGATTAGTTCAGTTAGAAGTACAACTATGTTTATTATATTTGGCGCTGTGAAAAGCACTTCTAATTTCTATTTTTATTGAGCTAGATTTTTCTCTGAGACCAAAACTGAGTTGTTTGTTTAAAAACTGTTAATGCCTAGACTGAGATACCAGCTCTGTAATTCTAATGAGATTTCATAAAGTTTTCCCCTCTGAGTAAGTCCAAGTATAGCCCACCTTTTAAAAAGGGAAGAACAGATTCACTGTTGGCCCACAGAGGTCCTGTCATTATTTGAAATCGTGGAACAGAGCTTGTTCTGCTGGGGGTTAACTCAGTAATTCCACTTCATCTTACCATGCTAGTCTTTCTTCTTATGCCTGACTGGATCATTTTATCCAAAGCTTTATAATTTAAACATTTAGAAATAATTTTTAAAAGTGACACTGAATTAATTCTTACCTATATATGTGTAAAAATGGATTGGAACGGGAGTGCCTGCTCTTCTGGCGTGGTATCAATACACTGTCTGGAAATCATCCATTCTTTGCCACTAACTCCCACATTCAATATTTTCGGGTAATGTAATACCAAGGCACAGTTGATGCACCTTATCCTGGAGCACTTAATAAACTGGAGTTAACAGATGTGAAATCTGAGGAAGCGCTCAGGGAAATCCAGGGACTTCCCTGAAAATTAGGGTTTATGGACTATAATCCCACTGATGATAGCTGAGTGATAAAACCCACATTGTTTGTATTTGTAACAATTCTTGAGTGATTTCATTGTTCTTAAAAAAAAAGCTGCTTTTGTTCATTGTTGATACAAAGTCACTCTTGTTGTTGCAGACCAGGCACTTCCTACTTTACCTGGGTATTTTTATCCACAGTACTTTTCTGTGTTTGAGAGATAAGCCCTTACTCCAGACTCTGAATCACACTTCCCCCTCAGATTTGGGGAATGTCAGATCCAGATCAGGATCCAAACTTTCTAGTTTGGGCCTGTCTTTCATCATGGTAAATCAACAGTTGGCAAATCTAAACAATATGTTCACGTTGAAATCTGGAGGGTTTTTTTAAATTGTACTTCCTTTCTAGCAAACAACGGACGTTTATTTTCTTCTCTTCAGGACAGAAAACTGTTTACTCTATGATCTTATTTTTTAAACTGCTGCTTCATTTGCAGGGGGAAGTCCTAATGACCTTGCTCACCAAGCAGCCTGGTAGCTTATCAATCAGGAGAGGGTTTGTCAGGAAGGCAAGAAAGGTCTCCTGAAATTGGATCTATTACCACAGATCCCCCTGACTGGACAGAAGTGTCTCACAGCCAGTGAACACCTACACTTACATGCACTCTTTACTTTTAGATGTAACCACAGTCTGAAGGCTCAAAATTAGTTGATAAATGAATTTTCTTCTTGTTTTGTTAAGTAGAATACATGTCCTCTGTTCTGACTGCAAGCTTTGCACACTGATGATGAGTTTAAATATATCTTTAAGGACTAACTGCAATTTAATACACACAAAGTATTTTGTAAGTAATACATGGTAGGTCAAAATGTGATCATAAACCCAGATTTTTCCTTTCCATTACCTACATCCTAGAGAGTTCCCACAGCCCTTCCATTCTGCCCTGGGTAACTGGGCCAGTACCATGGAGCCTGCTTACTCTGCTAAAGTGCCTGCATGGTACATTTTTAAAACTGTGCTGAAATATGCCCCAGTAAACCTAAAGGTGATGCACAGAAAATCCCACGCTGGTGTAGCTGCTCTGCCAGCAGGAACTGCTCTGTACATTGGTGGGAAAGGAGGCATTACTCTTTTTTCACCCTTCCATGAAGAAGACTGAAGCATTTTCTCCTCTGCCTCATTGTTTGCTCCTCTAGCACACCGGTGTACCCAAAATCCAGGAATCCATTTGATGCTCAGGAACCCTGATGACAGATATGATCAGTCAGACCTAGCTGATCAAAACAGAAAAAGAAAGTGAATGTCAGTAAATGTTTACAATCATCAAAATGATACGGTAAAAAAGGCCCTTATTATATCCAATAGGTTTGTAAAGGCAGAGCTATATTTCTCAGCCTTACTGCTGTAAATGCGTTTTATGCACTTTTATGTTGCCAATAGTGCAAAGCTGCGGGAAGATTTTCTAAATTCCAGCCAGCTTCCAATTGCAGAAATGTGATCATCAGTGATCGTATGTTTCTGAAGAAATCCAATCAGTTCTTACAACCCAGTTAATGTTTATGGCACTGTCAATTTGAGAATAAGCAAAACCCTTAATGACCCAAGAAGACAAATTTTGATAGTGGAAGGGCGGAGAAACGTTAATCTGTCATAGGTGTTTCCATCACATTGTTTTTAGAGCAGAATGGCTCTCAAAAACCTTACCAAAAATATTGCCATGCTGTAAGCAATAGTTGAAGCAATTTGTGATGTTTTGAGCCATTCCTGCCGTGAGAGCAGGACGGCCTCGAGTGCAACATCCAGAATGACTACCCCAGCCCCTCCATGGGCAATTCCTTAATGCAGCCTGTCTGCTGTGGAAAGGGATATTGGAGTATCTTCCACAGTACTGTGGCACCTCATTATTTAATAATCTGGTATTTTACGGGAGTGTAAAGGAAAGCTCTGAGCACAGAGAAGCAGGACTGGCACCCCATGCTTTTGGGGGAGCTTGCTGGAAGCACCCCGAGAAGTTTAAAGGAGCCTGGCTCTCCCTAGAGTTGGAAATACTGGGGCTGCCTGAACCTCTTGCCTGTGGTGGGGTTGGGCCCCTCTTTTTTGGGGTTGCCCTTTATCCAGAGAAGGGCAACTAATCTGGTGTAGGGTCTGGAGCATGAGTCTTACAAGGAATGGCTGAAGGAGGTGGGGGTGTTTAGCCTGGAAAAAAAGGAGGCTCAAGGGGGACTTTATCACTCTCCAGAATTCCCTGAAAGGAGGGTGTAGTCAGGTGGGGTTCAGTCCCATTTCCCAGGCAATCAGTAACAGGACGAGAGAACATAGTCTTGTGCTGCACCAGGAAGGGTTTAGGTTGGACATTAGCAAGAAATTCTTCACAGGAAGGGTGATTTGACATTGCAATGGGCTGCCCAGGGAGGTGGTGGAGGTGTTTAAGGAAAGACTGGATATGGCACTTATTGCCACAGTCCAGTTGCCATGGTGGTGTTCGGTCATACGTTGGACTCGATGATGCGTCTTTTCCAACCGAATTGATTCTGTGATTCTGTGTACTTGTCCATACTCCAAGCAGCCGGTCCATAGGCCGGATCAGAAGAGGCCACATCGCTCGCGGGGCATGGCGTCCCCAGCGCCCGGTCCA
>VXAC01005210.1:430256-462144 GCA_013399225.1 Rhipidura dahli | reverse complement strand
TTTTTTTTTTGCAGTCGTGTTTAGCAGAGGTGTAGGGAGCTGCCTGCAGATGCCACCCCCCCGCCCCCCCAGGTGAAATTCTGCAGTTGCCGAAATGTTCTTAGAGACTTGTAGGACTTGTGTCTGTTTCTTTGTGAAACACATAATCGAGCATATAAACGTTCTGGTACTTTTAACATATTTTACTGACAGGACGCTACTGATGCAGATACAGCTTGCAGCTTATGGGTGGTATGTCCCCCCCTCCCAGCTACCTCTGTGGGAAATATTTAACTGTTTTGCTTTGTTTTCCTACCATGTTTATCGTGTAAGAAGCAAATCCATGATTTGCACTTGTTTGTTTTACTTATACCACAGGAGGGATGTACATTGCAAAATACAGTTATAAAAGGGAGTTACTAACACTTAATGCTGAAGAGTATTTGTTTGCAGGTAAATAAATTTGACATACTGCATGACTAGTAATTACTTTTATGTAGTAGTTAATTTCATGGTGACAGCCACAACATTTGTCTGAGTTAGCAGATTTAAAGACACTGTGGAATTACCTTAGATTTTTTAAAATAGGAGTGTTTGTGTTGTGTGTAGTGTTTATAGAACTGTTTTTGGTGTGCAGCAGTGGTAAATCAAATTTAAGAATTGATCCAGTGTCCACAAGTCACTTTTAGCTCAAGTATTCACTTACAGTCTTATAAAAATGTCCTGTAAGTGATTACATTAACAATTAAATAGTTTCATAACTGACTTGATTTTTTTGGGGACAGAACAAAACTTTTATTACAAATACTTTAAAATGGAGTTTGATTAAATACATCTCAGGTTGGTACCGAAGTTCCGAGCACCACAGTTCTTAAATTATATGAGCATAAACTGTAAAATGACTTGTTCTTGTTTGTGAACATAAAGAGGATTTTGTTTGGGCTGGAGGTGGGAGTATGAAGAAGTCGCTTTTCTGCCATGCTCAGTTTTGAAATAGGTAGCTTAGCTTGTCCTATCAAGCTGTTTGCAGCATGGACAGTGGAATGTCGTAACTGTGGCCCCTCACCTGAACAGCATTAACCTTCTGTCTATTGATCAGCAGAGGCATGAGAGCACAAATATTTCAAATTACTGTTTTGTAAACCCAGATTAGGCTAACAGATTGGGAGAAAAAAAAGGGGGGGAGGATGTGGCTGTAGAGGTTTGTTTTCCAGTTACAATTTTCCCCATAACTTAGTATCTGAGAAACCTTTGTGAACCTTGTGATCAGCTGCACTTGATGCCATGAAATTCCAGTTTAGATGTGGTGTCATTCGACATACAGCACATAGTAGCAAATACTGGTGACCACACCTAAGTTGTGGCCCACAATGCCTTTTTTGTGAGGGAAGCTAAGATGGTGGAACAACCTGGTCCTTCTAAGCTTCCTTGAAAACTGTCTGCCCAGATTTGGTAACTGGGTCATGGTGCGAAGCTGCTGCAGGCTGAGAGGGCCTTGAGTACGCTGGAATCACTGCTGCTCCCATGAAACACCCAGGGCAGGATTTGCGTAACACAGGAGATGTACTTCGCTGGTCAGAGCCTGGTGGGAACATCTATCTGTACGCTCCACTTGAAACGTTGGCTGGAGCCCAACTTTGTTGTGTCTGTACTGTTTGGGTGCAGTTGGTTGTCAGCTGGGAGCTTGCACTGGGAAGAGAGCGAGGTTGCTCATGGCATCCCATGTAACGGGCCTGAACACACCACCCCGGCCCAGTCCAGTTCCTGTGTATCTCATGTGCTTTCATGACAGTGCCATGTGGCCACAGTAGGCAAACTTGGGGTTCTGGATCCTGTTTTGCCTGGTCCTGCTGCTGTGCATTATGAGAACATGTAAGGATGTGCAGTGCATTTGGGCTCAGAGTGTCCTGGGAGAATCGGGAATGTGCCACACCAGGGCAGTGGGCATTGGTAACTGGTGGTGTGACAGGGCAAAGTGTTCGCCCAGGGGAATGCTTTGTTGTAATCTGCTTTCTGATCTGGGCTAACGAGTGCAGCCCAGACACAGTCTGACATGCCAGGACTGATGCTGGTGGGTCAGATTCTCCATTTAGTCCATTGCTTTCTCTCCCTCATCAAGATGAGGTGATTACCATAGGTGCTCCTGCATCCCATAAGCTTAAGTTTCAGCTTCAGCCTTACAGAAGACTTCCTTTTCTTCCTGATCTGCTCTAGGGTGGGAGTGGAAACAAATAAAAAGCTTTGCATTGGAAAGAGGACAGGAAGTACAGATTAATATTTCTAATTTCTTAGAGAAAAAAGAATGTAAAGATAATGTATAGAAGAGAACGAGAGAAGGAGCTCTAACATGACTCTCCCAAATACGGAAAAGACGGTTCTGCTCCACCTTCTGTTGGATGGTTGGTTTGACTGACTCCTTAAAGCAGGTTTTGCTGCTGCAGTGCCTAGGGAAGTGAGTTATCTCATTATTTATGAAGAAGTTAATAACCTTTAAGGAATTAATATGTACACAAAAACAGTGTCACCATGATACAATGCTGATGTCATGCCATTCATGACTTACAGCACTTCAGCTGTGTGAGGACTATTTCAGTGTTAAAAAAACTGTTACAGAAATGTGTATTGAAAAACAAGCAAAGAGCTAAGAGAAAGACCAAGTTGTTTAGCTTTTGACAGTATTCAGTCCTGTGCAGACACAGACTGGAGCAGCCAGGTCATACTTACCTCAGATGCCCTCTCTTCACTGGGAACCATTCCTAGATGGCCATAAATGAGGACTGTAATCATTCCTTTTTTTTTTTTTTTCTTTTTCCCCTCTAAGGATTTTATGGAAAAGGACCTTTTTCTGGTTTACACATCTTCAGTAGTACACTGACCTATAGTTAACTTGCTCTTCTATTCCGAGAAATTACTCTTGCTTGCTGCCACTGTCTTCAGTAATGTCTCTTACTAAAATAGATGTATTAGGCACAGCCTGAATGTGTGTTTTAAAATACACTAGATTGAGCAGGTTTGCTGCTGTTGGAGCTGTGACTATGGACATCTTGTTAGACAGTGAGAAGGGATCCCCAGCTCTTCACATTGCAAATTAAAAATAGCTGGAATTGCTCCATGTGAAATAAGTGCTCTGACATGGCTGACTGAAGGACTGAGGTGGCGACCCATGCTGCAGGTTGGTGTCAGGAAATGTTTAATGTTTTCCCACTTTGTTGTGCCATGGTTTCCTTGCAAAACCCTCCACCCCCTTCACCATCCCTCTTCCCTGAAAGGAGGTGGGCAGGTAAAGACACATCCCTGAGAGTATGGCTGCAATAGCAAGTGGGGAATGTTTCTTGGGTAGAAATGGTAGGGAAAAGGCAGTCTAAGCTGCTTGGACACCACAGGGAGTACAAAAAGTAGTTCCTCTGAACTTTGGATTTCTTTGTTGATCTGCTTTTTTTTGCTTTGTTGTCATTCAAATTTGGATTATTAGATGACAGTTTAGCTGATGACAAGCAGGAAGCTGCCAAGTGGTAATCCTGGCAAGTGTTAACTCAGGAAAACCTGGAGTAAGTTACCTGCAGATTGGAGAATTCTAGTCCTTCATGCTTTTTAATGTTTTTAATAGTATTATTGCCCTTTCTACAGCCTACTTTGTCTTGTAGCTTGCTTTTTTATGGATGGTTATTGGAAAGGATATTGATTGCTCAGTGTCTCTAAATGGCTGAATTCGGGATGCAGAGGCAGGATTGTACAGTCCCTGCACCCTGTATGACACAATGTTAGAAGTGTTAACTTTCACACCTGGGTGTTGCATTTCCATACTCAAGCTGTGATAATCTTGGGGGTTTTGTTCAACACTTTGCAAATTGCTCAAGCCTCTAAGTGAAGTGTAGTCTCCTCTTGACATCAGCCAGCAAGTCTAGCTTGCATGGCTATTGTGTATACATGCCATTTTGAAAGGAAAAAGCCTGTTATGTTTGTCGGGTTCTATCCTAATTGCTTTGAAGTTAAAGGGGTTTGTTCCAAGGTATCTCTGGCAGCTGTGGATTACTGGTTTCTATTCTGCAGCATACGGTGTTCTCATATTTATTTATGAAATTAGGGATTCTTATATGTCACTTGTTCCAGTGTAATTTTTTGTGTGTCTTCCCTCCCTCAGGCAAACATCTGTTTTGTGGAGCTGATAATTCTGACTAGTGAGATCAGCAGATTTGTAATTTGGAGAAAAACCCCAGACTCACCTTGTTTCTGGGGAGACCTGCAACATAAACTGTTAACTGGAAAGGCTGAGGAGCAGTAACAAACAGTGTAGGTTTGTAGGCAGAGTGTCACGGGAGTGACCTCCTTTCTCCATACATTTCTGCTGGCAGTAATGGAACTTGTTCAAATTTGAGCTTTGTGCTTTGAACACTGCCTGTTTCAGATCACTCTGATGTGTGGTACAAAGCCCTCTGCCCCTGCTGAGGTTTCAGTTCTAGGCTGGATTCATTTTGACCACCTGTTTTCTTCCATCCAGTGTCGTGTCTTAGTGAGTTATGGGGAATTAGTTGCTTTTTAATCTAGTTTCTGATGGATGGCTATCACCTGCATGCTCAGAGGTAATTGATGCACACGTGCCAAATGCATGTAGAGCTGGTGTATATTTGTTAGGTGGGAATGTGATATCTCTGTGGTTGATGAGAGACTCTAGTAAAAGCCAGCTCTTTGGTGGCAGTTTACAAATGCTGCTGGGTTTTGTTTTATTAAACTTGTTGGTTACTGCTGGGAATTTGTCACCAATTAGGTTTTTTGATCACTCAAATAATACCAAATTGAATGGCAGCATGGACACTTTGGAGAGCACAGAAGAATTAAAGAAAAACAGAGAATATTTGTACCACAAGCAGAAAAATAATCAGATTCAATTTAGAAAAATAATAAAAGCTAATGCATTTGGGAAGAAATTACATTCAGTGAGGGAGAGAAATGCACAGAATGTTTCTATAGTAGTCAGCCAGGAGCAAGGCACATTTTCAATAAGAAATTAGAATCTTGAGCTATTTAGAGAGGGACTTCGTCTCATAAAGCAGAGGGGTAAAAATCCCAAGTTGTGCTTGGGTATATTTCATTGTGAGAAAGGCAACAGCAAACTGCAGTATGGTTAAGGAAGAGCTATAAAATTGATCAGAGTGCTATAAGGGCTAATTTGGGATAACAGAAAGGTACGTGAGTTTATCTATGGTTGTTTGTATACCTCTAGAAGAGGTACAAGTTGGAAATATCAAAGGAAGAGAAGAGACTTCTTGGGTAGTCAAGGAGATCTGAGTGGGACTGAGGGGATGGTGCTGAAGGTAGGAAAATATGAAGCAGAATAGGAATGTTTGCTGTCAGAGGTTTATCTCTAAGACATGCTGTGTGCTGGTTAATAGGCTATTATCAGGCTGTAAAGAAACCTTCCAGGAGATGTTCTGGAAGTCTTCCTTACCAGGAAACATTGAAAACTGTTTTTTGTGATATTTCAGAATCTTCATTATTGCAAAGAATGAGGTGGTGTTGAAGAGATGAAGGTCTAGTTAGGTAAGGTCTTGAATCCACCTGTAATTCAGACAGCATCTGGTAGTGTCGTGAGTCTGCCCATGATCAGCCTACTCAGTGAAGAAGCAGAACTTTAGCAAGCATGTATTTTGGCACTTCCACCTGCCAAGATAAAAAATCTCTTATGGAGATTTAAGCCCTTGTTTAAGGTTTGTAATAATAATAATAATAAAACAGAAAAATCCCAAACCAACAACAAGAAATGAAAGCTACTCTCTGTTGTATCCCTTGCTGCACATCTGTGACATGCTTTGAGATGATGGTGTACTCTTCTTTTGATCCTTGTAGAAATAGCTGGGAAGGAGGAAAACAGAGGAAAAACTCTCGTCCCTCTTGTGGAGCCTTCTGCTGGAGTTCAGGAATTTCAACAGAGTGATCTTTTGCCATAAACTGGTTTTTCAAGAGACATTCCTGCCATTATGAATGAAGTAGCAATAGTGAAGGAAGGCTGGCTTCACAAACGAGGTAAGTGACTCTTCCCTTCTGGACAATAAATTGACTCCATGTCTCTCTAATGTGGTGTTTAGCAGCATGTCCTCAAATAATCCATTCTTTTCCTGTTCATCCTAGTGGGAAACAGCACATAGGGAGCGTGCCTGACTTTTTTTCAAGCTTTAGAAAATGCATCTATAAGGCGTTTTCTTGTGTGTGTGTTCACCAAAAAGTGGTGTCAACTGCTTTGAAAATTATGATAAAGGTAGCAAATGAAGGAGATGCTACTTAGAGTGTTAGAGGATAAACTGTGATAAATAATTTTGGTTTATATGTAGATCTGTGGCTTTCCTTTTTGTGCTAGAAGGGAGAATTAAGATGAATATTTTTGAAGAGTGAAAAATATGCCTGTGTTTTGTGAGCAGAGCTGTGCTCTTGCAGAGACTTGCTAGAGAATGTGTCATTCTGTTTGTGTCTGAATTGCTCTGGGTACCAGTGTCCTGGACAGGAATAATAGCCTTTAGTTTGTGCACTTTTGTGCATTTCAGTTGTACCACTAACGACATTTGATTTTTATAAAAAGTCTTTATTCTTGACAGAGTGGCAAAAGTGAAAAAAACAGACGCATGTATCGTTACGCTTTTTGCCTTCTTACATGTTTTCTTCCCAAAACAATGGGCTTGTTCGTTTTTGGGGAGGTGTTCATTTTCAAGCACCACAGCACAGATCCTATACGGTACCTGACTTACCTGTTTCTTTGTATTCTACTACTGTTCCTTGGAAAGGAGAGAGCAGTGTTAGGTACTTTCCATGATAGCGTCATTTTTTTGGACCAAAAACAGAATCTCTGTGCTCCAGCAGTAGGGAAGCTTACATGGTTCTGCAGACTCAGGGTTTTTCTAGAGGGTTTGCAACAACTTGCCTGAAGGTGCAAAGGTGTAGCATAATTATTTATGGAAGAAATTTGAAAGGCATTGTCATAACCTTGGTAAAGGCTGGTGGTTCTTCAGCAACAATAAGAAATTTCTAGGAATTTGGGAAACATGTTGATAATGTGTATTTTGAAAGGGTAGAAGCGTGTATTTCTAACAAGTGGATATGCAGTGTAGTTTAGCAGATTGATGCTTGATCTACAAATATTTTGTTCAGCTTTTTTTAGGGGTGTGAGGAGTTTTGTTTGTTTCAGTCAGAAGCACCTTTGCACTCATTAGCTTAAATAGCTCTTTCAGTAATTCTGCTGTACCTGGGCTGCCGTGTTCTGACAAAGTATTTGAGAACTATTCTGTGTTTGGATTAAATAGAAGAAAGAAACACAGAATTACACTTCCCATTCCCATTTATGAATCTAGAAAATCTGTAAAGCAGAGAGGTTTTTCTCATTATAAACAGGGTTTTCAGGCTGAGTGTTTTTCACCATTGGTTGTTGCAATTCTTCCTGCACTTACCTGTAATTAATTTTTTTTTATTTTGAGGAGCACTGTACTAAAATTGGAGGGAGAAACATTTATTTTAAACAGTATGGAAAAGGCTGTGTCAGGATGATTCAGAGGCACATGTGTCTGAAACTTTTAAACAATCATGTTGTATTTCAGGTTTGTCTGTGTTTGCTTTTGGGAACTGAATTTGTGTTGTTTCTAGGATTACGATAAAGCTACTTTCAAGTAAGGAGACCTCTGGAGGAGGTCTTAGTAAAAGATGCCCAGATCTCCTGATCTGATTTTTTTTTGTTGTTTTAAAATTGCCTTAGAGAAACAGATGATTATCTCTGATGGTTTGCTGATAATATTATGACGAGATTATGTGCTGAACATATTTCCATTTTCAAAATGTTGCTCTGCATGTTCCACATATTTGATGCTGCAAATTTGTGCCCAAACTCCTAAACTGTTAAACATATCTTGGCATTTTTTGGATGCCAGGTTTCCTAATCTTTTTAACCTGTTTCCCAATGCCTTTTTGCCCTCTTGGTATGTGTGGTGACACCTATTTCATTCCACTCCATTGACTTTGTAACTGTTAATTCGGTGTTGTCCTTGTGAGGGGGTTTTTAGAAAGCAATGCTCTATCTTCTCCTCAGCCTGCCAGTGTGTCAGCTCTGGGACTCTGGGTTATTGTAGCTGTTTAGGGATAGTTTGACAAATTCAGCTCTTTTGGCTCTGTCTTTGCTGGGGGGTAACTTACCCACCCTGTGTGTGCATGTGTTTTGTTAAGCTTTTTTTTTTTTTAATAATCTGCATTTATTGCCAGACACTATCAGTTTGCTGGCTCTGCTAGTTTAAGTGCTTCAACCACAGGATGTTTCCAAAACTGATGTCTGATACAGTGAGCTTCTGAAGTCAAGGCATAAACAATAATTAGTTCAGGGAGGGACTTGCTAAAAGGGGGATCTCAGATATAGGAAACATATATATATATATAGGGGTTTTTTTTAGATTATTTGTAAAACCAAAGTTTGCATTGCATATGTTCTTTAAAGATCCTAGGGCTTTCCACATGCAAATATTTTAGTGACAGGTCAAAATCCAGATTGGACAATGATATTCTCTCAACCTAACGTTCTCCATGGCTTTGGTTGGATATAGTGTGTCTTCCTTCCTGTCCTGAGCAGTTGAACAGCATGGCTGTGTGCAGTTAAGCAGTTGTTACATCTCACCCCAGCAGTGGCTTAATTTTGGTGGTTTTAATGATTTGCGTATGTATAAATCAGGCTGCAAAGTGCTCTGGAGCCCTTCTGGATGGCAGGTGTAAGTAAGCATAAAGCCATCATTAGCAGGAGCAGGTGTTTCGGCCTGGCAGGGAAGTAGCATGGCTTTCTAGAACCATGGGGTTGTTTTCTTCTGTCAGCATGCTTTACATTTATGTTTTTGTTTCCAAGATTAAAAATACAAATGGAGAAATGAAATTAAACATTGCTGTCTGACCGAGAGCTTTTGGCAGTTCTCTAAGTCAGTCACTAAAGGAAGCTCTACTTCCAGTGGTGCAGATGTTTGTGCAGGGGCCAGTCATGTCCGTGACATGTCTAATCTCAACCAGGCATAAATAGAAGAATTCACAAATGAACTTTCCCCTCCCCATCCCTTTCCCCATTGGCAGTGCTTGGTGCTGTTACTCAAATCCCAGCGAGGACAGACTCGTGTGAAGACAGTAGCTACCACTCTTTGGATAAGTGTGTGGCTGAGCTGTTCCAACACACGGTGGAGGTGTGAAGGAGCTCAGGCTCGGGGTTGGTGTGTTGTGTGTGTACATCCCGGGTATGCAGTCCCTGGTTGTGCGATGCTGAATGCTTTGTTTATTGGCAAAGGATGGGGGAAATGGTTCGACGCAGAGGTGCTATAATTGTGATTGAATATGAGGGGAGAAGGAGAAAATTATCTGCCCAAATTGCTGCTTGTTGAGCTCTGAGATGGTAGGTTTTCTGAATGTATGTCATGAGGATCCTTAATTTTGGTTGTGTGTGGGGAACTTTTTGGATAACAGAGGTGTGCCCAAGTGTATTTTACTTGCTTTACTGATTCATTTTAATGATCTCATTGGACTTCTTGCATCTTTCTGCTCTGGTCCCTGTTTATAAAGATCCTTCTATTGTTTTCAGTCTTCATCCTGTTTTCTTTTTTTTTAAGTCTTTCTTCAAGGCTAACAAAGAGGGGATTGTGCGTTTTGATACTCTGTCATCTCTGTCCTCCCTAGTACGTCCGGTTTTCTTATTAGGGCATAAACTTGTATGAAAAAAAGGAGTCTTTTGGAGGCAGGGAAAGAGGGCGAGGGAAAACATATACTGACATTTGAGAAAAGAAATAGAAAAATCTTGATTTCTCAGTCTGAGAAATCAGAAGCAATTAAAAAGAGCTGGAGAGACCTGTGTATTCATCTATTAATATTTAGCAGGAAATGCAGAGCTGTTTTGGTTTTAAATAGTATATTAACACCATATAGTAATTGTAACAATGAAAACCAGAACATGTCCTCTAAATGCCAATTTTTGCGGATTTCAGGGAGGTAAAACTAGTTGACTGATAGAGTCTCTGGTTTACGGGCTGATCAAAACTAATAGAGGCCCTTAAATGAAAAATAATACATTAGATACTCCACTTCTGGATCCAGTACTTTCTTTCTCTTTTGGTTAAAGAATTATTTCTGTAATGAATGGAGTGATACAGATGACCTAATAAATAACAAGTGGCCCATTGTGATTTGTCTTCCTATAGCTTCACTGTGTAAAATGGGTGCAAGATCCATATGTAAAATACAAACCAGGACTAAAATGCTGATTGTTGCTCTTTTAACTTTCTCTAGCAGAATAGCACAGATGGTGAACTTTAGCTTTGTTGTTTTGAGCAAAGGTTCATACTTTCAGTATTCTGTTAGTGTGAATCAAAAGATGATTTTACAAGATATGACCAGATATATTTCTAAATCAGGGGGTCTCTGGTATTGCTGTTTTTCTTCACCTCTTCTTTCTTCTCTCTTTTCTGTTCTCACCATGTTCCCTACCTCTTTTTCTGTATGTGTGTGTGTGTGTGGTTTATTTTGGGGTGTTTTTTTGTTCTTACCTTGGCTTCTGTCCGTCACTGGGATGTAGTGATGCACTGTCTTGATGACCTGTGTAGTCAGAACCTTTGAGGTTCAGATTAGTTCAAGGATCGTCTGGCTTTCATGGTATTTCAAAAACTGGCTGTGGCACTTGATGCAGAGGATCCTAAGAGCCATCTGAACTCTGAAGATGCCAGCTATAGAGGGCACAGCTGCTTCAGAGGAAAAGCTGGGGGGAATGGAAAGGTAAGAAACAAGATAGGGGCTGAACAAAAAATGGAGTGGGGAAATTTTTGACAGAAGGAAAAAAGCTGATGCTGTTTCTAGAGCTGAAAGTTTGGGTTTATAGGGAAATCTGTTGCTCTTCTTGTTGGAAACAAAAGATAAGCTGTGTCAGTTTGTGGTTTTCCTTGTGTGTCTCTTTTTCAACACAAGGGGCAATAGTTTTGCAATTCTAGCTCTTGGTTGCTTTCATTTTGCTTGTCCTGTTCTGGGAAAAGGGGATTGGGGAGGAACCAGGAAATTGTCAACCAATAAATCTGACCTTGGTGGTAGGCAAGATGCTAGACACATGAAGAAAGGATGAGATCACAAAACATCTGGAGAAATATGAGCTGATAATGGCTAGTCAGCTAGACTTTTGGAGGGTAATCTCATCTGATGGAATTATTTGTGGAGCGATCATAGGAAACAGGATGGATTCAGTGTACTGTAAAAAGTTTGCCCTGGATGACAGGGTAAGTCAGAAGCTGAGAATCAGCTGGTATAGTGTAACTGTACTTCAATTTTGAAAGAGGTGGTGTAGCCTAGGAATGGCTCATCTTCCTTTCACAGAGCAGACTACTTGTCTTTGACTGTCTGTTACTTTCCAGCATCCTTTCAGAAAACTTTCTTCAGAACCTTTTTGCATTAAACCCATTTTTTAATCCACAGCTTCACATTTTTGAAGGGTGACAGCCAAATGTTTCTTTTTTCAGTAAAAATTGCTCCTAAAAAGTCTTTATTCCAATATTTTCACAAAATACTTTCAGTTCTTTAGAGAAGTGATGGTGGGTTAGATGTGTTTCTCATTGTAAACTGACTGGAACTTACATGCAAGTGACACTAAACACTCTCGCTTTGAATGGCAAAGAGGAAGAGCTTGGATGTTGATGCCCATGTTATTTATGTCAGTCCTGGAAGTTTACTTTCATATTCTGTTTTATTGCACATCAGAAGGGAAGTAAACTAGGTCTCAATTTTATCTCTAAAAGTGGGATAGCATCATAAATTAATGTTACTTGTCATTAAAAGGGATTTGGGAATGAGCGATCTAGGACGTTGCAAGCCCTGTAAAAGCAAACCTGGGAATGCTTGATACAGTGGATTGTGCAGAAAGTGCTTGCATTGGCTTTGATTTTCTTTTTCATGGTTCCTTCTTTTTCAAAAAGGGAAAGGTAGGCCTCTGAAAAAAAAAAAAAAGCTGTCCGTGTTTTCTGTTCTTTTTTTCTCTCAGTAGGCATATTGAGAAGTCATCAGGTTTGGATGTAGGAAGAAAGAAGTACTGAGTGAGTATGCTATTTTGGGATAAAGAGAGAGCAAGAGAATAAAGCTTGCTCGTTGTTCTTGCAGGAATGGTTTTAGGCAAGGTGCTGTGCCATGCATTTTAAATTTGGCGCCTTGTCCTCTCTTGGAAATGTCTTCCCTTGCAGCCCCTGTGTGGATGCCAGCAGGTTCCTTCCCTTCCAACTGGTGGTGCTGCCACTGCGTAAGCACCATCAGTTGCACTTCTTGTCTGTGCCTGTGGCTTCCCCTGCCCAAACTTGCTCCTAGGTAGCACTCCTTGCCTGAGACTTTGCATCTGAAAAAGCTGGTGAGGACTTTGATGCCCATAGAGCAGTACATGGTGGCATGTGATGTCTCTCCTTTCATACACTCTATTTGTTACTAATAATGCTCTTAAAAACTGGGGTGGTGGTTGGTGTCAGATTCATTTAGGAAACAGAGCTTGACATCTATTGGAAAAAAGTTGTTTCATGTTTCAACATTTAATTTTACTGTATTTTAAAAGAGAGAGATCATTGTAAAAACCAAATACCTATCAGCTGTATGGGGTTTTTCCCCTTTTACATACTGGAGTAGCTGGTTTACTAAGAAAAAAAATTAGTTAAGTCTTACTTAAAAAGTCATCTCTCATGGGGGTAAAGACAGAAGAAGGATTATTATTTTCAGATGCATTATATTGTAGGTACAATGTGCTTCTTAAAGGGGGAACAAAAACCAGGAAACTATGTGAGGAAAGAGGAAGAAAAAGAATGGAGAAAGAATAGTACCATATTAGGTGTGAAGTAGTGTGTTTTTGTGAGAAATACTTACTGCAACTGAAAGGGGGAAATAATGAAGTCCAACTTTGAGTGCAGTTGGAAAACGTGTTACAGAACTCTGGGATTATTCTCCCACCTCTTCAAGTTGAGCCAAAAATGTGAAAAAGATAGCTTTTCAAATAACATTGTGAAATTTGTCAATTTATTCAGAAGTGCATGGTCATATTTGAGGACAGCTGAGGTAAACAATCATCACAGACTGTGGGCAAGTCAGTTACTGTTTCCCCGAGTCTCTTGGGTAAGCTGGGAGAGCATGTTTTGAAGTGCTGTCCAAAACCCAGGCCTTTGGTGAACTGCATGTAGAAATACACTTCAGAGTCAGTGGTTCTGTGCGTGGCTGCAGTGGTATTTCATACTCATACTGAGACTGAGTGCAGCATCTGAGTCACTTTCTGGGGCTATCAAATTAGTCTCCTCTACCTGCACTTTACTAATGGACTCTTAATGAGAACCACAGGACCAGCATGCCAGAGAAGTGGGCTTTGTGCTGGTGGTGAACCACGGCCTTCACAGGCGATACCTGTTTCAGGAGGGAGCTCCAGCCTTAGAATGGGTGAGGACCTTTAAAGATCATCTAGTCCAACCCCTGTGTCATAGGCAGGGAGACCTTGCACTAGACCATGTTGCTCAAAGCCCTACCCAACCTGGCCTTGGACACTTCTAGGGATGGGACATCCACAACTTCACTGGGCTGCCTGTGCCAGTGCCTCACCACCTTCAGAGTGAAGAATTTCTTCTCTATGTATTATGTAGTCTAAATCTACTCTCCTGTGGTTTAAAACTGTAACCTGTCAACAGGCCCTGATAAAAAGCCTCTCTCAGTCTTTCTTAAAAGCCCTCATCATGTATAGAAAGTGAGCAATGAGGTCTTTCCAGAGCCTCCTCTTTTCACGCTGAACAGCCCCAACTCTCTCAGCCTGTCTTGGAGAGGTCTTCAAGACCAGCATTTTTTGCTGGTAGAAAGTCAAGAGGTTGACACTGGCGTTCATTGAACTGAACTTCAGGTGCTGATGAAGGTCAGGGCTGCTTACAGCACTTGCTACTAATTCTCAAATTTTAAGTGCAGCCCTTATGTTTATGGTGGCTTTATAAATCAGTTCCCCCCGGCAGAAGTCACAAGATTTAGAAAGTTTTGCCTATTTTTCTTCCTGAAGCAGAGAAGCTTGCTAGTCCTTATGTTGAGAAAAATTGGAAAAGATAATTTGAGTGCCTGCTTCACAGTTTAGACTAAGCAGAACAAGAAGGGCTGTTTAATTGTCACAAAAAAGCTCAAAATATAGAGGATTTTAAGTAATTTGAAGTGTGTGTTTTTATTTTTCTGACCTCTTAGCCTTAGCAGTATTAGCACCCTTCTATTTCTGCAGTTGTGTCAAAGGGGCTGGGAATCACAAAACACATCCTGATTACACTTCAGAAAGCAAACAATATGAAAAAATAAATGTCTCATTATCTTCAAGATGCTTGAGGGGTCTAATTGTTAATAGAAACATAGAAATTAAACTGTACTTGAACTTCTTCTTTGTTTATCATACTCCACTTAAATTAAATCCTAAGATTTAAGAGAAAAATACTGAATTAAAGTTTTTGCCGTGTTTTCCCATGCGGGCCTTTGTATGTGCCATATTACAGCTGACATTGCTGCTTTGTGCAGAATGATGTAGTTAAACTGGTGTGGAAAATATTTGCACTAACTAGGATTTATGTCCAGAATTCCAAGGCTACACACAATTCTGTATATTTTCGGTTTTATGCCTACATTGGGGCTTCTCAGTTGGAGTATTAGTAAAACATTACACCCTTGAACAACCTGTTAAGCAGCTGAAAATCCACTGCCAGGCCTCTGCAGAGTGGAAATACAACCTTGTCTTTGCTGGTTGCTTTTCAGGGGCTTGGATTGTCTGGACTGGTGTTTTTACACGGTCATACATATCCCCGTGCCTGTCTGTGGTCAATAAACCATCTATAAATAACAATCATTTAACTAAGTGAAAGTGTTTTCTTTGTAATGTAGATTTTTCTTTATCTTGTTTTATTATTTTAAACTTTTGATCATGCAGTCTCCTTGCCTTCCTTTGCTCATTAAGTAGAATGAAATTTTGGGAGCACCAAGGAATAATTCGAGACTTGATTTAAATGTGTAGTTGCATAGATTTAGCTGCACTAAATGTTTATTATTCTACTGGAAGTTTATGCATGGAGCAGTGTGGACTCCAGTTGTGATTATCTGTGGTGACAGTGCTGGTTGTAGGATTTGGAAGTAGTTTTCTAGGTGGATATTGATTTATGGGCACAGGATGAGTCCCATGCCACTACAAATTCACTAATCAAGTCATTGGGAAGTGCTCTTCATGCTGATAGGGCAGTGTGTTGAAAAGACCATGCTTTAGATCATCATGGGTTTTTTTCCTTTTTTTTTTAAAGAAATCCTGCCTTTTTACATAGTTGTTAATAGAAAAATAGTTTATCTGCTTTAATTATAGAATGAATTGAGCTGGACTGGACCTTTAGGATCATGTAGTTCAACCCCCCTGCCTTAGACAGGGACACATTCCACTAGACCAGGTTGCTCAAAGCCACATACAAGTTGGTCTTAAACACTTCTAGGGATGGGATATTCACAGCTTCTCTGGGCAGTTTGTTCTAGCGCCTCACCACCCTCAGCCTAAGGAATTTCGTCCTACCATCTAATCTAAATCTTCTCTCAGTTTGAAACCATTCTTTTGTCCTGTCACTGTCTCCCTGTGTAAGAAGTCACTCTCTCTCTTTAATCCCTCTTAAAGAATGAGATCGGTGACTTTAATACTGCCTTTGGTGGTTTTTTACAGGCGTGAAAGAGTAGGATACTATTTGATTTTTTCAGTTGAAATTTTCTTTGCATCAGGGACAGTTGTAAGTCTGGTCTTTCTTTTCTGATGAAGGTATGTTTTTACTATAGTGGAACATTTGAAAGGTATGTAACTGATGTATCTCCTGATGCGGAAGTCAAAGTTGCCTTGCTACTTGAATGATAAGAAATGTATTTATTTTAAATAAGAATTAGGGGAAAATTGCATTTTCATTTGTGGAAAACCACTTCAAACTTGCTGGCATCAGCCTACAGCTGATTTGCAGTATCTCCATACTGCCTACTGAACACTTGTGACAGCTCGTTTCTGTCGTTTCTGCTGAAGTTTAGCCTGTAAAGTCAAGATATCTTGATCTGAGAGATGGGGAGATGGTTAAATTACATCATCATGGAAGAATAGCAGCGTACTTAGTTTTAAAGCCATTCACGACTACATTGGCACCCCTTTGTTATACAGTGTAGCTGAAAACGAACTGCAGCAATAATGAACCAATCCATCTAAATCACAGCAGCTGAACAACTGACTGTTCTATCTCAAAATGCAAATGCTTTGTGCAGAATGGATTTAATTGTAAATGTTTGCTTAGTAGGGAATATGAGCCTTTTAGTTTGCAACAATAATCATGAATACAAAGACCCACAGAATTTTAGGGTTTACATAGCTTGTCCCTGTTCTCATAAAAATACTTCAAAGTCAGTTTTTTAAAATGTACCATTTGGCTTTTTTTCTAGCCAGTGAATAGAACTCTAAATGCCCAATCTCCAAGTGGTGTTTTGGAAACTGAAGGATAAATTTAGCTCTATGTACTTAGATCAGACAGAATTTTCTGTTATATTTCTTCCAAATCTATGTTAGGGCTTTTATGTAGCTTCAGATAATAGAGGGAAAAGTGCTGACTTTCCAAGCTTGGATTTGTTTTGCTGTGCAGAAATGCCGAGTGTAACTTGGAGTATTAGCATTTTCTTTTAGGTTCTAGTAAGGTGCCTCTCAAACAATTAAAAGGTTACCGTGAGGAATTTCTTTTCTTGTCAAATGAACAAGCAAAGTCCCTCTGTACTAAAATCTTCATTCCTTGTTAAATTCCTGAAGCCCGACCACCGATTGAGTGCAACTCAAGAGGCTGAATCTCTGTCACTGATTTGAATGAATTAAAATAAAGCAACATTGTCGTTTTTGGGGGAAAGGAAAAAGTTCACCAAGCTTCATGAAAAAAGTGAGAAAGCAGGAATACCTGCATCCAGGATGTTCTTAGGTATCTGTGTAAGGAAAAGCAGACATAACTTGGAAAACAGACCCACACATAAAATGTGCATGTTTATGCTTCTTTTGGCATTTTGTGTATTCTTTAATAGCCTTCACATGTGGATTAGTCCTTCTGAAAAAAAAGGCAACCAAGCCCCCTGAAGAATAGGCCTTTGTGACACTGGAGAAGTTTACTGTGCCAAAGTTATGGTAAGAATTTGTAAATTTTGGCTGCTGAAGTACTTCCTTCCCCTGCTATGTTTTTATGTTGGAAACTTGTAAATGTGGAATAGAGGGTGTTTTTTGGTTTGGTTTTTTTTTTAAATGACAATGCAAACATTCATTTCACAAACTAAACCGCCCGTTCACATGACGCTGCTGCTGTATATAAACACCCTGTTGATCTTGTTCTGCAGAAGTGTTTGTTGGACTTCCTGAGTCATACGGAAATGCTCCACTGCTCTTCTTGGGGACTTGTGCTGTGGACTTGGGCTGTATCTGTATGTGCTCAGATTTAATTTCCAAATTAATGTCCTGGAAAGACATGTTTTTACTTGGAATGGGGCCCTCAATGTGGGGTTGTTTTTCTAAGCCTCATTTTCTATCTGTGTTTAAAATCTTTCATTCTGTTGTCTTGGGAATAGGTTTTGTCTCAGTTAAAGCTGAACATGTTGGGAACACGTTTGGTGCTTCGTAGTTGCAAACCTCTCTTCCTGTTCCATAGGATGTTATTTCTTCACACAGATCTTAGTTTGTGTCAGGCAGTAAGTCAGGCTGACAGAGCCATGCAGAGCACAAAGGCCCAAGAGGATGCTGGTGGCTACACTGCCAGGTGAGCCTTCCCAGCAGCCTGGGATGCACTGATGAGCTGTACAGCAAAGCTGATATCACAGGGGTTTTCTGAAGTAATCAAGGGCAGAATTAGAGTCCAAGGCTAGACTGTCATGGTGACAAAATATTTAGAAAACATTTTCTTGCTTGAAACAAAAGCTTGGATTATGCAACACAAAGTACTGTCCCAGTGTAATAAACGATGCTGTGTGTTTTTAAAGGGTTCTGTGTGTTCCCTGTCAGCTCTTGCCAGATTCAGCATGTTCAGGTAAAATGAGGCATTTTTCCTCCAGACTGTTTCTTTTACAAGCTGGGTTAATTCTCCCCCTTTAGTGGGGTTGCAAAGATGTGGCAGCCAAATGTGACCTCACATTTTGAGCACAGTGGGACAGCCCTGTTAAAGACAGATGCAATTGAGCAGTGTCTACTCTTCAGCCATTGTGGCTCAGCTGCTTTAAGAGCAGTTGCTTTAAACTTACACCTTGTAATTGCATAGACTGATCTGATTTCTAGCATGCTCTGTGACTAGACATGGTGATTGCTTTTATTGGGTTAGAATGTGCTGTTCTTGATGCAGTAGGAACTTCTTGTTCTGGAGGTGTTTCATCCTTCTGTAATAATTCATGTAGCATTTTTTTTGTTAATGCCTGAGGTTTTGTGATGACCCAGCCTTACCAATATCTACCTTCTGACTTGAACGGAAGCCACAGGTCTAGAGTGTCTGTAGAATATTGTTCATTGGGAATAATACAAAATGATTTTTAAGATGAGCAAACCTATGAATGAAGACTGCTAGCCAGCCATGTTCAGTTCAGCACACTGCACCATTTGGAATTAACACATATTTTTCCCAGTCTAGTCTGTATTTCCTGGATAAAATCAGTTGTAATTTCGGAGAAAGCATGATTTTACATGTATCCCACCTTCTCTGCTTAGAGCAGCAGGGGGCCAGATTTCTTTCTGGAAAACAGTGACTTGTCTCAGCTCTACAGCAGCTCTAAGCAGATCGGTTGCAGAGACTTTTTTAATCTTCAAAGTTGATTTTTTCAAAGTTTCTGTAGTTGTTGGACTATACTTTTATTTTTGAAAATGGAAAACAAAAGCAAATCATGGACGGGGGGAATACACTTTTCTAAGGTTTGTATCATCTTGCATCTTTGTATGCTTGGCATGTAACCGTGTTCCATTCAGAGCGCTGCTCTGAACAGGGCAGAGCTCGTTCTTTGGTCTGCTGCTTTGTCCCTACCACTAGTTCCTCTGCTGCATTGAGCTACAAAACCAGCTGCTTTTGCTTTTCATACCTATTTTTACCATCTCTAATTTGCTATTAAGATGTTAACTTCTGCCTCCCGTTAGCCTAGCATGTGTCTATACTGTGACTACAACGTAGAGGCAGGCAAGCACTTATGTGCTTTCTCTTGTGCTACCCTTTCACACTTGGAAAATGGTCCCTGTAAACAGCTGCAGTGCTGCTTTATTATCCTCTTCAAAAGCTCTGGCTCCTTGTGTTGCTTATAAAAGGCCCCAATGAACTTGTAACGTGTGTGTACTGAGGCTGCTGTTCCTGGCAATGCCCAGATTTGGTCCCCCTTTTTGTGTGTGTCTGTGTCTGGCTTTCCATTGTCCCTGTCCTGTGACAGTCAACTCCGCAGAACAGGGTCTGTCTCATTGTTCCATGTGTACAGCAGGTGGCTCAGATCCAGATGTGTATCTGAAGTTGCTGTGTACTGCAGTAACACAAATCATGTTATAGAAAGCTGCATCTAAAATAGGGGGAAAAATTTCAGATACACTGTAATAAGCTTTATGCATTTTTAAGGGTTGGAGTTTGGATTTGTCTTTTTATTAATCCTCTGACATGTTACTGGTAGGATTATGCAAGAAATGGATATATATACACATATATAAATACAAATATATATATATATATGAAGTTCTCTTCACAAATTAAGAAACCTTCCCTATGGCTAGAGGAAAGCTTTGTTCTCAGGAGCTGCTCCAGGCTACTAGGAATGGGCTGCTTCACAACAGCTCTTGTTGGTTTCTCGGAGAGGTCTGTTTATTCCTGTGACTAGACTGGGTGTGCTTATGGCAAAACCTCATGTTTCTGGAGACTTTCCTCTTTTCAGGCATTATTTTAGAAATGGAATGACACACAACAGGATGTGTGGTTGTAGATACATGTTCACGCTTCAGAGGCTGTGCATACCTTTGTGACCGTGCACAATCCTGTGCTTTTACTCTCATCATTCATGGGGTGAAATAAACCATGGAAGAACAGTGAATTAATGTCTCCTTTTTATGCCCAGAACACACAGAGAATGTATTGATATTCATCTTTCTGTTGATGATTAGAATGCTCAGACCAGTTACTGGAGGTAAGGAGATTAAATGAGGGCCAGGCAGGCTTGAGATTTTGTTCCTCAAATTTGATTTGAAAATTGGAATTTGATAAAGTTGCATTTGTTCTCTTTCTTGTGTTTGTATTTTTTAAATTCTGAATTACCTGCATGCACTATTAGTGTTAGGATTTCTCTTGTACAGTTCTCAGTGGCCCCATTTTGGGAAGGGTGATCAGACCAGATCACCTCAAATGGCTCTTTTTAACATAAAGTATTCTTTGATTCTTGATCAGTTTAATATTGGGATATTGGGAATCTCGTGCAAAGCCCACCTTGATTTTGAAGGAGAATAACAACCCCATTTGTAGAGGTGTTTTATTTTTGTAGAGGTGGTTTTATTTTTCATATTCCTTGTGATGGCCATCAAACAAAAAATAAATAGCAGTTCCTCAGTTGTCAACAGGCCTTTTCATTTTTCAGTGTTGGCTGGCCTGTTCAAATACAGCAGTGGGATTTTTCAAGGGAAAAGTTCAAAACTTGGAATAATAAACAAACTTTGCTTATTTACTACTTTTTGTAAGTGCTCTGGGTCTGTGCTCTGAACCCAAAAGTTGCTTTTTGCTTTAATTGCTAGAATGTCTAGTTTACTGAGATTGCTATGTAGCTCTGAAGCTGCTGGAAGTTTTGCTTTCATTTGTTTGTTTATTTGGCTGTTGTTGCTGTGAGGCTCACTGTCAGAAAGAAGAAATGTTTCTAACCTCATCCCAGCCTTTCTCTTTCACTTTTTAATAGTCCTGGTATAAAAGAAGGGGGAGAAATTTGGGGGTAGCAGGATATGTGGTGGAGCTAGCGCTGTTCATTCCAGTCACCTTCAAGCGGGGCTTTTATTTTGTCCCTGGTAGAAGTTGACTTAAGTGCCTGTTGGTGCTGCCTTCAGAAGGAGGTTGGCTGCAGCTCTTTCACACTCTGTGGCAGAGGAGGTGTGCTTTAGATGCACTTTGTGTTGCTGGTGGCTGAAGTTTACAGTAACAGCCTGTTGTAAAAGTCAAGGCCTGGGCCATGAGGTCCAGTTTATCAGCAGCGATTGACAGAATAGTCCATGGATAGCAGAGGTGACCTGGAAGTTCATAATGGCTGATTAGATGCCCTCAGCTATCACCAACTCACAAATTTACTCCTTTGTCCCAGTCTTAGTGTCATTCATCAAGGCCTGTTCATGATGGTTTAGTAGCAGTCTTGTCATTTTTTGGCCATTAAGATGAGCAGTCACCTTTTGGAGTCAGATTCGATAAACCCAGTGATCCATAGTGTGATGGATCTCTGCTGTTTGTTCCAGGGTAATAGTCACCTCAAACAGTTGACATTAAGTGCTGCTTTAGGAATGCCCTTACGTTGTAGATTATTTCATAACAGGTTCTCCGGATGGCTGCAACTGGAGTCCTAAAGGACAGAGTAAATTTTGGACCTGATGTGCTGTTTCACTTAGCAAAGAGAGCCTTTTGAGGGCAGGGTTGAAGCCTGGCTCCTCTAGGAATGGGAAACCTTGAGCAGTGTGCAGCCTCTGGAGTTTGTTTTATCTAAGACAATATTGTTGTGTGAAGTCTGGAGCCAAGGTCTCCATATGAAACTACATTAGACTTGTTTTAGGATCTGTGTCTGAAATGAGATAGCTGTAGTATCAAACTGACTTTTTTTATTTCTTACTGTTCTATAACCTAAAATCTCTAGAACAGGGAGATTCTTGAAGGATGCATGCCTAATACCGTCTTCCTGTTAAACTTTCACTAATTATTTTAAAATTATACTTAGGATCTGTCATGGATGTTTTTAATTTTCTGCTTTGAAAACTTGATACGTCTTCCTTCCTTTTTCCACAATACCAGGATAGTGGTGGTTATTTTGGAAGTTGTTTTCCTTGTTCAGGCTTGGACTTCTGAATGCAAACAGCCCTTACATCTGATACCCTCTTCCATTTTTCTTGGGCTCAAATACTGTTGCTAAAAGTCATATGCATTTCCCATTCCTTGCGGCCCAGGGGAGCTTGGTAGGGCAGTCAAACTGAAGGAAGAGCATCTAGGAGCTGAAGAGGTGTTTGGTGTATGAGGGTACCATCCTGGAGCAGAGAATTAAAGCCAGTCTTCCCCTGCTCTACCACAAACTTCCTCCCTATACAGTCACCTCGGACAGGGTTATTTTTCTTTCTCTCTGCCCCAGTTCCCTCTCTGTAAAGTGGTGATAACAGCACTTCCTTACTTCATGGGGATGTTGTGAGCACAAATGCAGCTCAAACTGTGGGGCTCTTGGATACTGTGGTAACTGGGAGCACAGATGGAAGAAGGGAAATGTTCCACATAAAAGCTTTCTGTTCTTTGAGCCCAGTGGTAGATGATGGCACTGATGTGAATGTGGCTTCCACTGAAGTCATGGCTTGACTGGTGCCATGTCTTTCCTGCGAAGGTTTCCTTGCTCACTCCTGTGTGCCTGCAGGGAAAGCACTTAACATCCATCTGAATGTGATTGTTTGGGTCCTTGGCTACAGGCTCTGTAAGCCCAAGAGCCTGGGTAAGTCTTAATGTCTATTTTTTGGCCTGCTCACAGTTAATGAATGGAGTGTGTGCTTCTGCCACCTGCCACCCCAGGGCATTTCACAGACAAACTCACTCCCCTGAAGTTAAAAATATGTAAGAATGGATTTTCACTTGCAAAATCCAAACTACTGTAGCAGTTACTCTGAGCAAGCCCTGGACTGCAATGTGACCAGAAGAAAGCAATTGTCCCTACAACTGGTTAAATTTCATAGAAACCACATCCTTTGTGTTGCCACTGACAACATAACATTCCTTAATGTTTGATTTCAAGTGAAGCTTTATTACCCAGCTGTACGTGCAAGCATACTTTCTTCTGAAGATTTTCTGTCCAGAGTTACAACGGAGTGAAGCTCTTTTCATTTTAGTGTGGACTTTATAGTCTTGTTTATATACAGTACAAGCAGGTAAGAGACAGGAAACTTGTCTGGTTAACATGTACATTGTCACATATCTGAAGGGAAGGAGGCGGTGAGTTGAGTATTTGTTCAGTTGAATCTTGCTCATGCAAATGAGTTTGGTTTTGGGAGCTTTTTGGGCCAGGAAGTGAAAATATACTTCATTTATTGCTTGCTCCTTGAAACATGGGGCTCATGTCAACTTTCTTGTTCACCTGCTTTGATAAATTCTATATTTAGTTGTCTGCCCATCCACTTGAACAGGACAAAAATAACTTTAGTGTAATCCATCCTCTCTGTCCTTTCCTCTCCACCCCTTCCCTCCCCTTTCCTTTCCTGCTGCTAGGTTTAGGGCATTCAGTTGTTTGGGAAGTGGTGTTTGTTTTGCTTTGTTTCCTTACAAGTAGGGCAGGAGAAGACATTTATACTCTGGCATAAAATTGTTGTGAAGAGTATGTAAACTGTCAGAAACACTTCCTCCTCTCTTACAGCATTTGCTGAGGGGTCACAGTGTGCGCAGAGTGTGTGGAGGGAGGTGGAGCAGAGAGGTTGGGAAATGACTTGCATGTGGCATACATCTGTCTGACAAAGAGCCAACCATGCCAGGGGATAAATGAACAAACAAATAGCGTTTCAGTTCTGAACTCAGAGGTTGAACTTAAAGTTTGCACAGGAGCAACTCTACAGATAAGTTTCCAATTGGACCTTGACTCATGTTGTGCAAACACGTAGTAGCTAGCACAGAGGAGTCTGTCCTCTAAACCCCTCCCCTGCCTGGGAGAGGATCTGGGCACAGGCTGTGCTTTACATAGCCTCTCCTGTGTCCCACAGTGGGTATATATATGTATAAAAATATGTATATATATTTGTGTGTCTGTGTGCATATATACCTGGCCTAACACAGATCAACACTGGCCAAAACCCTCAGAAGTATTTGAGCCTTAACCCCTTGCCTTTAGCATGAATTAGGTGAAGTAGCATTTCTGTTAATCTGGCCATGGACATTGGCTATTTTTGGATTGGATAAAGAATGTCCACTGAACTTACCAAAATGCTTGCTGTCTATGTTATCTGAAATACTATTGTCTTCCACTATTAAGCTGATAGAGATTTAAGGGAAGAAGTATTGTTTTGGTGAAACTGCTTTGAAATACAGCCTGCCAAGTTCTTGTATCTTGAGCTGCGTGTTGGATATGTTGTTGTTCCTGACAGACACGTTGTCTGGAGATGTAGGGGGACTGATTGTTCCAACAAAAAATGTTGCTTTTTGTAACTCAAGCATTTTTTTGATTAAAGATGTTAAAGTGGGTGATGAGGAGCAGAAATATTGAGAGAAAACGCTTTAATTGATGCCTAATAAAATTCAGGTTGATTTTTCATTAAATTTTTCATTTCAGTATCTGCTTTTCAAAAGAAAGTGAGGGGTTTTTTTTCCTGTTTTTTGCATTCACAGACTTACTGCAGGACAGAAGGAACAAAGAGTTGGTTTTGAAAATCGGTCACGATTTTAAAGATTAAAATTCTTTGTTCTTCCTCCTCTTTTGCCTGTGTGCCAGTAAAAGCCCGAGCCGTGTGGCAGTGTCAGGGCGGCAGTGCAGCCCCATTTTGACTTGCACCCTGAGTGATGCAGGTATGAGTTAATTGGAGCATACTGATCGTGTAGGGGCTTCTGTGGTGTGAATTGTGTTGGGAAGTACGGTGGAACCACTCATTGCACTTAGGAGCCAAAATCCTAGTTTGAGACCCCCCCATTGTAGATTTTTAACAGAGCTCACTACCAGAGCCCACCTCTCCTCTGTGTGGTGGTGTTCGATTGCCTTGGCCCGCATGCTCAGTCCTGCCTTTAAAGCAAAGGGCACTTGAGTTTCTAGGAATGTTAATTCCTTGCTTTGCAAGCACAAATACACACTCTGGGTATTTGGAAAGGAGTGGGCCCCGAATTTCGAGCTTATGCTCCCAGGCACAGTGTAATCCTGTTAGGAGTCTGGGCTGCTGCGATGGTCCCAGGCAGGCCGCACTGCCTTGCAGGCATCTGTTTCTCTACCGATTTAGTCAAGTCAATATCCTCAAAACTGTAATTTACACTGTAATGATGGATTACACTTGTCATGGTTTATGGAGTCTTGTGTCGTGTGTTTTATAAAAGAAAACACTTTCTAATGCTTATTATTTCTGAAGTCCAATACATCTGAACTAAAGCTCAGTGTATGCAAGGCAAGCTATGCTTTAATTTTACAATTGTCTGATGGGACTTTGCGATTTATTTGTTGTTACTTCCTTAATGATGTTGCAGTCAGAGGCACTGTTTTGCTAAATGTTGTGTAAAAAGTAAATTGTAGCACAGCAGATGTTGGTATTTGGATGGATGTCGGTGCAATGGGGGGACGGCAACAGTCATCTCTGTCAGCTGTCTTCAGGCTCGGCAGGCCTGCTGCGTGGTTACTTTGGTGTGTAAAAACAGCTCGTTTTGCAACTGGGAAGTTTGGCATTACATTTGGCACTGAGCCATGTAGCTGGGTTAACACAAGTGTTTATCCAGTGATTTTCTCAAAATTGGTAACTTGGAGAGAATGTTATTAAACTTCAGTACAAAGGAAGGGGGAATATGTCTGGATCTCTTCTTCCTAAAAGGCATTGATGTTTATAGTCCTAAACTTCATTTTTTTAAAATTCCTTTTATTTCCCTCACCCCTGTCTTCTTTGCTTTTTCATCATCATTCTTGTTCCAGCTTACTGTTTACAGTTTCCTTTTTGAAGATTAGGACACGGAAGCATACCTGATGAAATGCCATAACCACCTTTCTCTCCTGTGTGGTGTTATGAATTAGGTGCAAAGAACAGAGGACTGCAAATGAAGCTGTTTAATTGCCACCACCCAGAATTTGCTAGAAATTCCAACTGCAGCATGAAAATGAGACCCTGCTTGTATGTGTATCTGCAGAGCAGTTGATTTCTGTATGATCAGTTACTGTAAATTTTACCTTTGGGTTAAATACAAGAATCCTTGCAGGCCATCAAGAAGTCCTGTTAATATTGGATATATTTCTTTATGAAAGTAGCAATTTAGGCTGCCTTTTCAGTAAGGACAGCTAGGAGAATGTTGTAGTTTTGCAGAGCAGCAGTTTCAATCAGATTTTATACCTGAAATTTGGAACCCGTTGATTTAATGTTCACTGGAAATGTCATCATAATGGATTAATTTTTTGAAACCATTTAAATCTTTACTGTACCTATGATTAAATAGCCAGATGTTTTCATTGCTTGAAAAGGCTTCAGTTTCTTTTGGAAATGGGAAAATGATTAAACTAGGATATTTGGATTCTCTGATGAGGGGAAGAAAAGTATATAGAAAAACATTTCTTAAACCATTGATAGGGACCCAGTAGTGGACTTGTGCTTAGTTAATCTTGTAGTTGAGCTGCAATTTTACCACCAAATAAAATACCAGGACAGTAATTTTCATTTGGGTCCTTTGTTCTTTCTCTTTTTCTTTTTTTTTTTTTTTAAAGAAGAGGGTGTACCTGTACTGTCCAATTTCTATAGCCAAATCTGTCTTCATTTAGAAAACCATAATTTGCAGTAAGTCTGCCTACAACCAAGGTTCATTTAGTATGTGGTGGATAAATGAAAATTACAAGTGTTCAGTGACTGCTTTTTGGAAACATTTTTGTCTCTTAGTTTGATACTCAAGCTGTAATCCTGAAGTTAAAAAGGTTTTCTCACAGGGGATGGGGAAATAAATGTGCAAAAGCATTAACATGGGAATAATGTAAGCCTTACAGCTTCCCCAGACCAGAGGGTGGTACAATCTTTGTGGCCAGTGTAACATTGGAAAGTTTTACTGTGCATGTTGGCTGTGCATGTGAAGGAGCAGGGTCAGTGCTCAGGGCTCACGTTAGCTCTGTGTAATGCACCTACGTGTCTGTGTGTGTCTAAAGGATATAGCTTTGATATTTAGACTTGCTGGATTTGGCTGTGTGTCAAGAATGAGGTCCTGAGTGAGGAGCATACTCTCCCCATGGACTGGGCACAACCTGCACTTCCAGCTGCCTGCATTGGTGCTGGGACAGGAGCAGGAGGAGACTGGTGATGGCCACAGGCACAACTGGCGTGGCCTGGGGTGGGGGTCAGGCTGCTGCCTCTCCCTGCCTGCCTGTGCACTCAGCCCGGTCAGCGCCTCCCCTGGTGCCCATCAGCTTGTCCCTTTGTCAGCACTGCTCTGATGCAGCAGACTTCAGCTAGAATTGGAGCCACATCTTAACTTATGTCTAGCACGCTTCTCTGCCTCCCAAAGGTGCCTATATCCTCCCCCTTTATCCTCCTGCTCTCCTCCCACCATACTGGCAGCAGTAGGGTTTGCAGGGTGGCCTTGCTTGGCTTGACCCCTGGAGTGGCAGAGGAGCCCCCAGCAGCTGCAACCTGAGCTGGAAGCGTCAGCCCAGGGACCAGTGGCAGGAAATGCTGTAAAACAGAGCGTGTGCTAAGCATCAAGCAGGGCTTGCATGCAGGCTTTTCTGTACCTGTGTGTGTACCTTCCTTGCCAGAAGTCCCTGAGGCATGAGTGTAGCCCCAGATGGCCTTCAGGAATGTTACACCAGGTGACCTGCAGGGCTTTTTCTCTCTCCTTTCTTAAAAAAACACCAAACTATAAACAAGAAAAAGCAAAAAGCTGTCATATGCATTTAATGCTTTATTGACGGTTTTCTGGTGTTCTCGGACTTAAAGTGTGGCAATTTCACTTTCCTGGACAGCTTTTGTAGTTGTTGGAAGTTCCACACCTGATGAGTAGCTGTAATGCAGTTAGGCATTACAGGGATGTGTTCTGCAGTTTGTTTTGCTTCTGTTCTTTGGGGACATCCTAGTGAGAGTGGGAGGATGGAACTGCAGAGAGTGGAGTGTGCTTGGTTATGGGATAGGGCTTTAAAGATTTGGGTGGATGAAGGAATGTGCATGGTGAGGAGCACAGTGGTGTGCTGTGCATGGTAAGCCAGGTGTGGAGGAAAGGTGGGGCCGATGCAGCAGTCCCTGACCTCAGAAGAGCCAGTGAGGCAAGTGCCGGATTTGATGCCCAGAGAAACTGGTGTGAGTTTAGGGCAGGCTGGGGGTAGGAGGTAATGTTTGTTTTTCCCTTGCTTATAGGAGCAGTCTGAATAGAGAAGATTGAAATTTTTGTCATGTCTTCCCAAAACAAAAGTATGAGGCACCGCAGACTGGAAAGTGCCATTTAAGCTCCCATCTTCTGGGTCCATCTGCTTCCCACTTCTCTGTGGGGTATACTGTTAATTTTTTATGCTATTTTTAAAATGAAAAGTGACTTTAGTGTAGCAAGATGTTGTTGGCAACAAGGTAATTAATTTATGGTAGCCATGTCCAGGTAGGTGAGTCTTCATTGTGTCTTTTTTCAGGTTCGTCTATTTCATTCCTCCTTGTGTTAGAAACAGATCTTGTGACTGACTGAAATACATCTCTCCTGGAGCTTGAAGCTGTTCGGGAGCAGTATAATGAGCTTAATACAACAGATAAATTTGGGGTTCAAAAAACAGTTGTGATTACATGTATTTGTTTTTAGTTGCATTTTAGACATGTTTCAATGTTACAGGACTAAATTGTGGTGCTGCTGAAATCCAGCAGGAATTTTACTGTTTGATTATATCAAAACTCAACATTTTTACTGTCTATTATAAAAATAAATGAATTGTAATTGTGTGTCTGACTGAGCTGGTGACCCTTTTGAGGCAGCAGTGTGGATTGTGCTCTGCTTTGTGGTGATGACACACCTCAGTCCAAGGCACAGAAATCCTTGGCAGAGTTTCTTACGCCTGTGTTACTCGGCTAAGCTTAGCACCAGAGCTGCAGTGGCTGTTCTGCTCTTACTTCGCTGCTCCGTGGTGAAGTTGCTTTAATAAATTCCCAGCATGCAATTAAGTTACTTTGCAAAATTCCTCCGAAGTGAGGCAGCACTCCTGTTATCTGGAGGAGATTTTCATTGCTGAGTTTGGGGTAGTGACTCAGTAAAACTTATCTGTGGAATACTAAATTTGGAGGCGTAACCAGGAGGTTGCTATGATAACAAATACTAGAACTTGCTTTCTGGGAAGTGCTTCTAATTTTTCCATTGATGGCCATTAAATGCCTCAAGATAAATGGAATTTTTTATAAGAACTAATGTGGTCTCCTTGTGCTCCTCCAGGATTTTGTAGACTTGCTAGTGACAAAATGAAGAAGGGAACTCCAAATTAACCACAGCCCTATAAAGACACCACCTCTTTTTAATGTTAATTCTTATTTTTTCCATTGAAATGTTGGCTTAACTTAGCTTTCATTCATTTTTCTACAAAATATTTATCCAGTAACTGTTTGTATAAACATTTTTAAAATTCTACATTGAATTTATTTTCTTGGCTCTTCTAAGAAATTTCCTGATGCACAGCATGGTCACACAATTACTGGTAGAGCTTTTATTGTAAGTGGCCAAAAACAACACCATGCATTTATGTTGAGAATAAGGACTCAAACCCAGAAGCTAAAGGATAACAATACGTTATGTTAATTTCTTACTCTCCATAAATTGCTTATTTATTGAAGTTCGTATTCTGCAGCTTAGTTTTTACAAAGAGAACTTTTTTCCCCCCTTTTCAAACTGCCTCTGAAGTTAGTCCATATTATCTGTTTTAGAAATGCTTCTGTTTCCATAGATCTCCCCTAATGTCCTTTAGCCTTTTTTTCCCTCCATTTCTTTACAATTCCCTGAGGTTTTGATTTGCTTTGTGAATGACACAATGATGTGGTAATGGGAGCCTAGAGGAGCGAGCCAGGGACTTAAGGAGTGGTGGATGAAAACATCCTCGATGTGGATGTTTTCTGTTTCCTTCATGACTGTGTTCTGCTTTTTCCCTTCCCTGCTCTTGCTTTCCAAGGGGCAGCCACCCCCCCCAAGCTACCAGGTCCTCCCTCAGCCTCAGCAACTTTGGGATTTTAATGAGGAACCTCTGCTGAGTACTTTTCAGGTTTAATGTTAATAAAGCAAGTAAGTGCATCATAAAAATCACTCTTGCCCGAGTCTTGCCCTAATCTTTTTTTAATGGGGCAGAGTGAGGAAAGTGGCCTAAAATAATTTGTAATCAATTAAAGATGCTTTTCCTGAACATCCCCTATGTTTAGGCCACTTGAGGAATACAAGTTGAAAAAACATGATTTCAGTCTTTGTTTGTTCTGGAAGAGCTTTGGTTTGTGTGTGTGTTTTTTTGCTTTGTCCCCTCAGACACTGCCAGTCTCTATATGGGATTTACTGAAGAACAAAACTGGGTTTGTGATGCTCAAATCCAGCATGTGTTCTGATAAACACAACGCAGTCATGGCTAAGTATTCTTAGGCGAAGAGGTAAAATAGTTGAATCAGCTTTCAGATGCTGTCTAGAAAAGCCCATCCTTTTTCAAATACAGGGTGTGGTGTGTTTGGTGTTTTTGGTTTAGTTTTTATTTTTCTTTGTATTTGTAGTAGACATAAAATCTTTGGAGGACTAAGTCACACTGTTTTTATAAGTACATGGGGTGTATTTAAGAGCTGGATTTGCAGAAATATTGACTGTACTCAGATTGAGCTTGAGGAATAGTTGTAGCTGCCTCCTTCCTCTAAGGAAAGATATTAAAAAACTTGCAGAGGCTTATTAGCTTAAGTGCCTTGTTAGCAGCTTGTGCTATTTTCCATCATAGTCAAGGTAAAAATTACTTGGGGAGAAATAATTGTTCTAAGTATGCTTAATTCAGTTCAGTGAATCTGATACTTCCTCTGTCATTTTTATTTATTTATAAAAATGGGAGAGAGTTGGGCACCTGTCAGAAGCAGAGAAATACATGATGGCACTTTCTGTTACAGGAATGTTTTATTTTGTTAAAACGCTGTAGCTGCTTGCAAGTTTATCGCAGAAAAAATTTCTCTAATAGTATTGGGACACCTCATGGTAGTTTTAAGTCCTTTTGTTCGCACCATGAGGTAGTGAAGATGCAATTCACTCTGAGATTGTTTTCAGTATAGCTTAAGAAATCACTTCGTATTTTCCTGTAATTTATGTAGCTATCCTTAAAACTGCTGTTTTTAATGAAATTTCATTTACATCTTCTCCCACCGGAGACAGCTGTAGGTTAGGACTAGTCTGACTAAGCTGTGCCAAAGGTAGGAGTAAGGAGTTTTTTACATGCTGATTAATTCTCTTTTGCTCCTTTGGGAATATGTGGTATTGCTTAAATTGATTGCTGTAAGCAATATGGCAACATTTTTGACCTTCTAAACTGAAATTCAGCAAAAAAAAAAAAAAAAAGAGAAAAGAAAAATATAAACCTCCATGTTTCAGTTTTACATAACTATACAGTTGAAGTATAGTGGTAAAAAATACAGAGGTGTCATATTCTGCAGTGGTGGTGTTGGCTGGTGATCTCAAACCCATTGGCAGAGATGGAATCTGATAACGTGGTGGTTGTCCATCCCCTGCATAGAGAGAGTATTGGGTGAGAATATGTTTTTCCTTCTTCATAATCTGACTTCTCATCTCTCCCATGGCCAGCTTTGTGAATCAGAGCACCCGTTGCCTTCTTAGGTGTTTCCCACCTGTGCTGTTGTGTAACTAGACAGGGGCAGCTTCCAGTACGTTTACTTTTCTACGTAGCTTTGTGGGAAGCCCTAAGCAAAGGCTGTGTGCTGCTTTCTGAAGTTAATTTACAGATGTGGGGGGCCAGGTTACCAGGAGTTGTCCTCCCGCGGCTCCCTTTGTTGCTCAAAGGCCAGACG